>JADLZL010000660.1:0-72317 GCA_015844335.1 Chrysopogon serrulatus
TAATATTTTGACTTCTTGTATAATATTTTCTCTTAAAAAAATGGTATTTTGAACTTAAGTCACATAAAACAAACTTGTATATTGTTGGTCTTAAAACTAGTGGTTCAGTACCAACGGTGAATTGCGCGCTGCCCCAACTCCTGGATGGTGCAAGAAGGACACAAGAAAGGTTTGTGATATCCCTGCTTGGCAAAGGTGCTGTTTGGTAAGGTACAAGCAAAGTGGGCAGGGAACTGGCCCCAAGTCTCGGTGAGATGAATGAGTGTGTGTGTGTGTTTGTCGGGGAGATTGCTTGACTTGCTTCCTAGGATTCACTTGTCTTTGGAGGGCCCCGTCCCTCCTTTTTATAGCCAGGAAGGGGAGGGACGGGCTCAAGCTGTCTGACAAGATTTGAATAGGAAAGACCGGGTGGGGGGCGCCGCCTCATCCCGAGGAGCCTGGGGGCTCCCTCCTCTCCTTGTCCGAGGAGCCGGGTGGGCTGTGGTTTCATCTTGACGCTGGCCATGATCATTTCGTAAATTTATCGCGCCATCTCGTGAGTTTCCGCTCGTTTGGTGAAGCGAGGACGCCCCCGTCGGCAGGGTCTCAAGGTGGCGCCATGATGAGCGTGCTGTGTACCTTGGCCCCCGTCGTAGCTTTGACTTCACCCCCCGCCCGGCCTCCCGGTGGCTGGCATCGTTGTCGATACGGCGTGGCCGACGAGAGATACATGGGGCCAAGACGGCCATCTTCGCCTCCCGCTGCCTCGGCCCTGGGTGCACAAAGGGCACGGCACGAAGATCCGCACAGGGTGGCGCCGCTCGGCCGGATGCGCATGCCCGTATTTGACTTCCCGTGATGGGACCTCGTTACGCAGGTTAGTCATCATGTCGCCCGCTGGCGCCGTGCATGGCCGCCACAGCAGGGATTGCGTATTCGTGAGCGTGGGCTGTAGAGTGGGTTCCGGATGCCTCCCCATCCGGCCAGGCTAGCGCCATCCCGATAGCCACCGTGGGAAGGCAAGGTGGATATATGTCACATCGAGCCCTAGTTTGACTCGGGAGCGCGGCGCGACTGTCCGAGACCCGCCCCGCCGGGGGCGGACGGGACGAGAGTCGGCTCCCGCCCGAGGCCTCGCCCGCTGGGGCTCTAAGGGCTGAGAATCGGCTCCCCGCCCGAGGCCTCGCTCGCCAGGCTCTGGCGGGGCGTAAGAATCAGCCCTCGTCCGAGGCCCGGCCCGCCAGGCTCGGACGGGGTGGAGAGCTCTGCCTCCGCCCGAGGCCCGATCCGGGGGGGCTCGGGCGGACGAGAGTTGGCGCCATCCGGCCCCTTTGCGGAGTGTGCTCGCAAGGGCCGAGACAAGACGCCGGTCCGCGTGCGCCTGCCGTGAGCCCAGTTTGAACAAAGGTGGCTTGTTGGGCTAAGATTTGCGCTTGTTGGGCCTTCCTTAGGGGGGCCTTTATTTTGTCCCCGACAAGAGCCCCCCGAGCCTCAAGGAGTGAATGCACTCGCTCGAGGTCGGGTGCGGTGTTGCCTTGGTTGAAGGCGTTTCCTCCGCAGGGCGCGCGAAGACTTGGGCTGGTGTAGCCCCCGAGGCCTTGAGGAACATGGAGGTCTCCTCCGAGGGCTTGTTGTTAGTTTGCATGGTGCGCCCTATGGTTATCTTTGGGGAATATTTTCCGGGGGGCAGCGAGCGCACTGGGCTGGGGGTGTAGCCCCCGAGGCCTTGGAGGAGTGTGTGCAATCCGGCCCGAGGGCTCGCTCGTGTTTTGGTGGCAAAACGATTTGGCGCCGCCGAGCCCCGGGCTGGGCCGGCTCGTCCGGGGTTCGGCCGAGTGTCGACGCTTCCCGAGCCGGCTCGCGTTGGGGTAAGTCCCCGACCCTCGTGGCGTTGAGGGGGAGCCGGTTGGTACTCGGGCCGTTAGTTTTTACGCACCTCGCCGGCGTCCCTTCCGCAGGGGAGGAGGGTTGGACTTCATCGTGCCATCGCCGACGAGTGTCGAACACCCACTAGGTCCCGTGAGCTGTTAACGGGTGGATCAAGTGAACCGCTTTGTGCCCCGATTCGCTAGGGGTTGGCCGGGCCCGGAGGCGCGTCGGTTCATAAGAGCCGCATTTATGCATGGCGGGGCTGCTCTGTCCCGTCCGGCACGGTCCGGGGGCTCGATGCACTCCCACGCGGGATCCCCTACTTTCGGCTGCCATGCTGGCCTCGGATCTTTGCTACGGGGTAGGATCTTCTTGGCGAGGGGCTAGGTCAGTGTATGAGGCCGCCCGAGCCCCCCCGACTCTGTTGCCCCGAGGCGGCCGTTGAACCCCGAGATGGGCCGGCCTGCCTTCCCTCGGGACTTAAATGGGCCGCCGCCCGGTGCTCCTTCATGAAGAAGGAAAACCGCCGTTTCACCCTCGGCTGTGGGCGCTTGCCTGTGTGGCCGACGCTGACGCGAGAGCGCCTTGGGAGGTGGCGGGCCCCACTTTCCCCTGCCGTGGGTAGCCGCCGCGGCGCTGTGGTCGTGGGCCCCCACGCTGACGGGCGTGATGTGCGGGCGCCGCGGCTTCCGCCGCGCCACGCACGGGTGGCAGGCCCCTGCCTTGCGCCTCGGATCCTTTGTGCGGGCAGGGTCGCGCAGCGCGTGTAGGACTTCGCTAGACTCACGGTCGCTGCCGCCGTGTGCCGCCGCTTTGGGTTGCGCGGCGGTGTGATCGACACGGGCGTATCGTAAGTTGATACGCAATTAATGCAAAGACGGAAACGCGCTGCAGGTACTGCAGGCGGCGCCGCATCGCCCTCCCTTCTCGCTTCCTCGCTTTTGCTTCCTCCTCCGCCATTACTGCTCGCCGAGCCGCCGAGGAAGAAAGAGGGCGAGGAGAGAAAAATCTTGCTTGCATCCACCCCCGCGGCCGCCGCTATGGCGCCGAGGCCCGAGATCGCTTCGGCGTGGGGAGTGGGAGACGAGCCCGTGACGCTGCCGAGCCGGTGACGCGCGGGGGAAGGGGCCTCCGCCCCGCGCCCGACAAGGCCTCCCGAGTGGGATCGCCCCCGCCACGACCACTGCTCCTCGCACTCCGCCTCGTGGATACGCCGTGAGCTTCACGGCTGCTCCATGAGAACGGGTTCGGGATGCCGTGGGTCGGTTCTTGAGGGCCATCCCGAGTACTACGGCTCGGAGCCGCAACATCTCAACCCCAATCCCATCACGCACTGGCGGTGTTCGCCGCCTCTATGTGAGGGCTTCCTTGGGGTCGAGGTCCACTGGGACCTCCGGGCTCCACTTTTTCGAGGGCGCCTCTCTTCAAGAGCGCCGAGAGGGGAAGAGGATATCCGGCTCAGCTGGTTTAAGAATCCAGATGCTGTAGCCCGTGGCTCGCCATGGGATTCAGATATCCCTTGCTGGCCGACCTCCTCCAACCGTGGTCGGCGCCATGGTTCTACCTCCCGAACGACCGCCACCACCGCCCGCCACACCGAAGGTGTTCGACGCGGAGCCCGCGAGGTGGAAGGAGGAGATCATCCTGCAGAGGGTCATCCTCCGGGAGAAGGTGTTCCGCAAGGCCGAGGAGGTTGTCCCTGTAGCGGGGTTAGATGCGCCGTCGTCATCGCCGCCTTCCACCGGGCCAAAGTTCTGCCTCATGCATAGGCAGCTTTGCCTCGCTTGACATGAGGGAAGGCGGCCCCCTGGCCGGGGCGGGATGTCGCCCGTCGACCTTGATCACGCCGAGATCGTCGAAGAACCAAGAAGGCGGCGCCGGTGACCGACGTCTCCAACCTCTACAAGGTCGCGATGCGACCCCCACCAGATGCCGTCTCGTGGTGAGTGAGCGTCGCGGCGCGGCCTAATTTGGTCGTTCGTTTCCTCCCCTTGTCCTTACTTTGCTCTATTCTTCATGTGGGTCAGTCCGGGAAGCCGAGGGCGTCCAAGCCCCCCATTGCATGAGGAGAAGGAGAAGAAAGGGGCCCTCAAGTGAGAAGCGCAGGGGGGAGAAGAAGAAGAAGTCGGACAGAATGTCCGCAAGGAGAACGCAGCGGCGCGAGCCGGGAGAGGTCGCGCGCCGGCAAGCGGATGATGAGGGGCTCCCTCGAGAGCCGACTCCTCCGAAGTCCTCCCGGCCGATGACGATGATGAGGATGACGAGGAGGAGGAGGGAGGCCTACAGCCTTCTTTGGCTTGGCCGCATCGCCTCTCGTGAAGGAAGGGAGGGCGCCGTGGGCCGCTTGAAGGACACGCTCCCACCTCTCACCCCGCCGAGGCTTCACTCGAGGTGGCCGAGACGTGACTGGCCGGGAGGAGTGAGGCCCCTCCCGAGTCGCCCTACGCCAAAGCGCCCCGCTGGGGGGCGACTCGCCCTTGCCCTGAACGCACCGAGGCGGCGGGGAGGACCCGCCGAGGGTGAGGCACGCCCGGCCGTAGAGGCGGCGACGCCAAAGGTCGCTTGTCCCGTGCCCGTGACCCCCGAGTCGCAAGGGGCCGAGGACACCTCAGTCCGAGTCCCACTGGCACGGCCAAGTGAGTCTGGCCGCTTCAACCACCGGCCGCTGTAGGTGTCGAGCCCTTTTAGTCTTCCGCCGCTTCCTTCTTTTTCTTTTTTTCCTTTTTGAAGACTCACTCTTCTTGCTACGCAGCAGAAAAGCGCAAGACGGCCCCCAGCCCCTGGCTCCGCTTGCTCCGCGCAAGCTACCGAGGCTACGAGCTAGTACTGGGCGAGCGCCACTATCGCCTCGGGTGGCGAGGCCGGCGGCGACGAGGAAGTGGTGATCGAGGCGCCTCGGCCATGGAGCCACCTTCCGCCGTGACGGAGAGGGTGCGAGGCCCGCGTGAGGCCTTGGCGGCGCCGTGGAGGCCGTGGACGGCGCCTGTCGCGAAGCCGTGACTGGCCGGCCTCGATGGCCACCGGCGACATGGTCATGGAGGAGCGAGCGCCTGCTCCGCCCTCTAAGCGCGCCGCGCAGAGGTGGTGGAGATCCCCTCGTAGGAGACCACCCCGCTGGGGGAAAGAGGTGGTCGTCGATGTGATGCTCCCTCAAAGCAAGAACCGTATGGGGTCGCCGACCCGGCGCCCGCCGAGGGGTCCTCCAGCTTTAACGTGCCGCCACAGATCGTCTGGTCGACTGCCGGACCCGGAGGACCGGCCGCCTTATGTGCCGGACGACGCCTTGAGCTTCGAATCTTGGGAGCAAAGTGGACAAGTACATGAAGTCGGCCAAAACCCCGCTTGATCGCTTCCGCCGATCTTCTCCGTGGACCTCCCGACTGATGAAGGTAATACAAACATTCGTGGTCGAATCCTTACCTTGGCGGCTAATCCGTTGGCCCCCGACTGTTATAGGACCTCCGGGCGTGTGGCGCCCCTGAGAAATCGTGGTTTCTCCGGCTCAGTCCGGCCTCGACGAGGCGCCCATCTCCAACGACAAAAGAGGCGAACAAAACCGGCAAGACCGAGCTAGCTGCTCGAACGAGGAGCTCGACAAGCTCCGCGCCGAGGAGGAGGCGATGAGGGCGCGGCTGCCGAGAGCCTCCGGCACCATCGGGACCTTGACAGAGAACCCGGTGAATACGACACCGATTACCGCCTATGTCAATGATGTCACCATGATGCGGGCCGAGCTTGGTCAAGCCAAATAACGAGCCAATGTGCTCGGCGGGGCGCTAAATGCGGAGGAGGTGGTGCAAACGGAAGGTAAGTCTTATGTTCGGGGCGCCTATATCCTTGCTTCACGGGCCGTAGATTGACCCTTGGGCGGATGCGTAGCCGAGGAAGAAGCTTCTGAGTGCGGGCGTGCCCTTGTCGCGTACAAGCAGCCGCCTACTCTCATACAGGCAGCTCACCAAGAAGAAGGGGTCGGAGCCGCTTGCACGGGTACGAGGGCCGCGAGCCCGGGCTGCAAGAAGCCCGCTGGCCGCCTCGGGAGGCGTGTCGGCCAAGTGAGGCGCGTCCGCCAGCCCGGCCGACCGGTGTCGATACTGGTGCGATGACCCTCTCCCACCTCACGACCTCGACCTCCCCAAGATTTCCGGGGCTCGCCGTCGCCGAGGACTCCAGGAGGGTCATGAGGGGAGAGGTATTTGCCGAGCTGCTCCATCGGCCGAAGAAGCTACGTCCGCTGGCCGGGCCGGGCACTTCCAGCACGGCTATCCTCCCCGGTGTTCTTTGAAGGGGCCGACACCGCAGTGCCGACGCCAGGGCCGGGGGGTCGGATGCCCCCGCTGAATCTCGTAATTCGGGCCGAGTGTGCCCGTAAAAACTTGATTAGTATTTTGTTTTTTTCGTGTCGCCTAAGACTTTGGCCCGTCGAGGCCTTATGTTTCTTATGCCGACTCTTTCGTTATCTCGTGTTTCCCTTCCGTGGTGCTTGTTACTTAGTCGTGCGGGGGGGGAGCTTTGTACGTGAGTCGCCCTTTAGCCGAAGGTAGGGATCGCGTTGATTGTCACGGTCCGTTGCCTTTTCGCAATGAGTGACTTCCCACGAGGCTCGGAGTCCCCTTTTGGCCGAGGGCTACACGCGGGAGGTACCGTAGCGCTTGGGCGTAGGTGGCCTCGCTGGCTCGGCCGCCCGGCCTGGGGGGTGACTCCGGTCGTGCCCTTAACTAAATACACGAGACCTTCGGGGGAACGAGTCTACGAAGAATAGTCAGAAAACGAAAAGGATTTTCGCGGGGGTGCTTTTTCGGGAGGGGTTCCCCTTTCTAGCTCCCCCGAGGGAGGCTTGGTTTTGGTAAGACAAAACCAAGTCTCACCGAGTCCTAATTGAGGAGAAAACGCTATGTCTTGGGAAACGCCCAAGGACTTAGTGTTTATCAACGAAATGTACAAAGCGTATGTACAATGCTTGGAATTTTAAGGGTAAAAGCGACGTAGGCGTTGGATGTTCCAAGCGTTGTTGAGGACTTCGCCCTTCTCGTTGGCCGCCTTGTAGGTGCCTCGGCTTGAGGACCTGCGACGATGAAGGGCCCCTCCCAAGGCGGCGTGAGCTTATGGCGGCCTCTGTTGTCTTGGCGGAGACGAAAGCACCAGGTCGCCTTCCTTGAGGTCTCGGATCCGGGACTCGGCCCGGTCGTGGTAGCGTCGGAGAGACCGTTGGTACCTTGCCGAGTGCAGAAGGGCTGCGCCCCTAGTTTCCTCGAAAGCATATCTAGCGAGTCTTCCCGAGCCCCTTTGATTCCGAGCCTCGTCGTAGGCTTTGAGCCTCGGAGATCCGAACTCCAAGTCGGGCAGGGCGCATTGCCTCTGGCCGCATACACTAGGAAGAAGGGCGTGAACCCCGTGGCCCTGGGCTCGTCGCCGTCCCCGAGGCCCAGAGGACCGAGGGGAGTTCCTCGAGCCATCTTTTTGCCAAACTTGTTGACTTTGTTGAAGATCGGGGCTTGAGTCCCTCGCAATATCATTCCGTTGGCTCGCCCACTTGCCCGCTCGTGCAGGGGTGCGCGATCGAAGACCGACGATGCGTGATCGGTGTTCGCCGCGAAGTTTGAACTTCGCCCGTGAACGGGGTGCCGTGGTCGGTGATGATGGAGTTCGGGATCCCGGGCGGTGGATGATGTCGGTGAAGAAGAGCACCGCCGCCGGATCGGATGTTGGTGACGGGGGCGCCTCAATCCACTTGGAGAACTTGTCAATGGCGACAAAGTAGGTGCGTGAAGCCCCCCGGGGCGCTTTCTTTAAGGGTCCTACTAGGTCCGGGCCCCATACGGGCGAAGGGCCATGCGATCGGGATGGTGCAGAGCGCTTGAGCCCGGGCAGTGCGTTTTGACGAGCGTAGTGCCGGCACCCCGCAGTGCGCACTACCTCGATAGCGTCGCTGATCGCGGTCGGCCAAGAGAACCCCTTGTCGAAAGCCGGCCGACCGGGGAGCGGGGGGGAGCGGCGTGGGGGCCGCACACACACCGGCGTGGATCTTGCGGACGAGGGGGTGAGACCTTCCTCGGCCCGTGATACACCGCTGCAAGACCCCCCGAGGAACCGTCGGTGAGAGCTCGTCCTCGATGACGGCGAAGGACTTTGCTCTCCCTCGCGTGCGCTGGCTTGGTTGAAGTCCTCGGGAGGGCGCCTCGGGACGATCCGGTCGAGGTACAGCTCTCTCGATCCGGCACAGGATCGGCCCAGGGGTTTCCTCCGTCGACCTCCATGATCTCGGGCGCTGGTGCCGAGTGCGTTACGGAAACCAAGGGGGACCTCGGGCCGGGGGAGGCGTCGGACGATTCTCCAGCCCCGAGGGGGGCGGTATGTTTCTCCTCGGCCTCTTCCCGCCTCCGAACTCGGCGGAGGGAGCGGCGAGGTCTTTAGTGAAGGCGTCGAGGGAAGAGGGCTCTTCCGGCGGCGATCTTGGCGGGTCGCTGGCGGCTGCGTTGTACCTCCGGGACGACGTGGTTGAGCTCGAGGCCGTCGAACTTGTCCTCGGGGCGCGCGCACCGCCTTGCGTGCTGGCGTCCATCTTTGGGTAAATGGCAGCCTCGAGTCCTTCATGACTTGGTCGATGTGAGGCCGTGAGTCGCCTCGGACGTCGAGGCTTGACGCCAAGTTCGACGGCGATCTTCAACCCGCTGAGCAGGGCCTCGTGCTCGCCATATTATTTGACGTTGAAGTGAAGGCGGATTACGCATCGCATGTGCACCCCATGAGGGGGAGACGAAGAGGGAGGCGCCGGCTCGGTCTTCATCGAGGGACCCGTCAAGTACATCGCCCAAAGATTCTCGCCAAGCCGGGCGGGGCCTGGGTGTCCGTCCACTCCGCGAGGAAGTCGGCCAAGACTTGGGACTTGATGGCCTTTCTTGGCGCTGCACGAGAGGGCCTCTCCCATGAGCTCAACGGACCACTTGGCGACCCGCCCCGAGACCTCCCGATTCCGGGAGGATCTCTCCCAACGGAAAGGAAGAGACCACCGCTACGGGTGGGCGCCGAAGTAGTGCCGGAGCTTGCGCGTCGGGCCGCCGACCACCGCAGAGCGGCACCGGATCCGGATTGCTGGTAGCGGATCTTGGTCTCGCATAACACCTCGCCGATGAAGTAGACCGGCTGGCCGGACCGGCAGCGGCGTGGGCCCTCCTCCCTGTCTTTCAATGCGATGGCCGCTGGGCCGACCACCCGGGTGGTCGCAATGACGCAGTCTGAGGAGGAGGGTTCTCCTTCGGCGGAGGGACGAGGATCGGGCGCCGGTGAGGGCGGCTTTTGAGCTTGTCGAGGGCCTCCCGAGCCTCGGAGGTCCGGGAGAAGCGCCGGTCTTTCTCAAGAGGCGTCTGAGGGCAAGCCCTTCTCGCCGAGGCGTGAGATGAAACGGCCGAGGGCCGCAAGGCATCCCATGACCCGCCGCACGCCCTTTCGGGTTCTTGATCGGGCCCATGCTCGTCACCGCGTTCACCTTCTCGAGGTTAGGCTCGATGCCGTTTGGAGACGATGAACCCAAGGAGCATGCCTCGGGGGACCCCGAAGACGCACTTCTCGGGGTTGAGCTTGACGACTCTTGGCCGCAAGACACCGAAAAGTGATCGTAAAGGTCGAGATGAGGTCGTCGGCCTTTTTCGTCTTGACTACGATGTCGCCGACGTAGGCCTCCACGGTCTCTCCGACGTGGTCACCGAAAAAACGCCCCGCATGCACCGATACGTTGCCCCCGCGTTCTCGAGTCGAAGGCATCGTCACGTAGCAAAGACATGCCGAAGGGGGTGATGAAGGACGTTGCGAAATGGGTCGGACTCCTTCATCTTTATTTGGTGGTAGCCGGAGTAAGCATCAAGGAAGGATAAGAGCTCACACCACGAGGTGGAGTCGATTATCCGATCAATGCGTGGTAAAGGAAAGGGAACTTTTGGACATGCTTTATTTAAACCGGTATAGTCTACACACATCCTCCATTTCCGCTCTTTTTCTTAACCATTACAGATTAGATAACCACTGCGGGTGGAACACCTCCTTGATGAATCCGCCGCTAAAAGCTTGTTTACTTCCTCGCCGATGGCTCTGCGCTTTTCCTCGTCGAATCGGGCGCAAACGCCGCTTCACCGGTTCGGACCCCGCCCGAATATAAGGGAGGGAGTGCTCGGCGACATCCCTCGGAATGCCCGGCATGTCGAGGGACTCCACGCAAAAATGTCGATGTTTTGCGTGGAGAAAGTCGACGAGCACCGCTTCCTATTTGGGGTCGAGGGAGTCGCAGATCTTCACCGCCTTGCCGATGGAGAGGCGGGATCCGGGCCGGGACCTCCTTTACGCCGTCGGATGGCTCGAATCGGCGGGCGTGACGCTTTGGTGTCGAGGGCCTCGGAGATCGCCACGGCCTCGGCGTGCTCGGACGCCTCGACGTCGCAGCTTGAACGCGTGCTCATAGGAGGAGCCAACCGTGATGACGCCATTAGGGCCCGGCATCTTGAGGAGAAGGTAAGTGTAGTTGGGGACGGCCATGAACCGCATACGCTGGTCGTCCGAGGATGCCGTGATAGGTTCCTCGAAAGTCAACCACGTCGAAGGTGATGACCTCCTTGCGAAAGTTCGATGGCGTCCCAAAGGGCCGGGAGGTCGTCGGCCCTCGGGGCCGAGGCGGCGTCTACCGGCACTACGCCCGAAAGGGAGAGCTACGGGCCGAAGCCGTGAGCGCTCTATCCCCAACAGCCGAGGGTTTTCGGAGTAGAGGATGTTAAGGGCACTTCCGCCATCCATCAGCACCTTGGTGAGCCGCACGTTGCCGACAATGGGGTCGACCACGGCGGGTACCGCCCGGCTTTGGCACGTAGCGGGTGGTCGTCGATTTGAAGGTGATGGCGTCGGCGGACCGCGGCAGCTGCTGGAGTGGCGGGATGCACCGAGAATATCTCTCGACGCTTCGCTTGATCCGGGCGCTGGGTGAGATTCGCCGGCAGCCCCCCGATGACCATGAAAACGTCATGGACCTCGGGAACTCCTCGCCTTTGTTTTCCCCCTCCTTCTTCTTCTTGCCTTGGTGGGGAAGCTTCGATAGAAGCGACAAGCCAAGTCGCACTCCCCCATAGTGTGCTTGACGGGGAATTTGTGGAAAGGGCGGGGCTTTTTGAGCATGTCGTCGAAGGCCCCGCGGAGGAGGACCTCGGGGGTCTTGCGGTACCGCGGCAACGATATCGCCCCTGAGTCCACCTCTTTCTTGCCCTTTTTCCCTTTGTGCTTGTTCTTCTTGTTTTTTTCTCGGGCCGCTGGCTGCCTCCCCTTGGCATTGTCCTCCTTCCGCTTCCCTTTGCCGACGTCGCGGAAAATCGCTCCCACCGCCTCGCCGAGGCGAAGTTCGTCGCCACCTCGAGCAGCTCGTTGGCGGTGGTCGGCATCTTCCGGCCCAACTCGTGGACGAGCTCCTTGCAGGTCGTGCCGCCAAGGAATGCACCGATGATAGCAAAGCCGCCGCCACGCCTGGGCAGCCTGTGCACTTCTTCGAGAAGCGCCCGATGAAGTCACGCAGCCGTCTCGTCGGGCCTCGGGCGGCAGCCTGCGGAGATCCCACGAATTCCCCGGCGCACGTATGTGCCCCCGGAAATTTCCCACAAAAACCCCGACTAGCTCGGACCGGTCGCGGATCGTGCGGGCGGGAAGATGCTCCACCAAGCGCGTGCCGAATCACCTAAGTGCGGGCGGAAGGTTGCGGATGATAAGCCGGTCATCGCCCGCGCCGCCAAGCCGGCATGCTAGGCGGAGTCGTTGAGCCAAACCTCGGGGTTCGTTTCTCCCGAGTATTTGGCAAGATTGGCCGGCTGCCGGAACCGGAAGGGGGAACCGTGCGGCGCGGATCTCCCCCAAGGCGCTGGCCCCGGAGGATCGGCATCGTCGCGGTCCTCGTCGCTATCGCGCCTTCCGAACTGGCCGGGCGGTCGCATCCGGCCCGGGCCGGCTTCTTTTACGGCGTTGTTGATGACGCGGCGCGCGTCACCGTCGCCGATGCTGCCGCGTCGCCCCGAAGACGAGCGGATCGGCCTCCGCGATGGATCATGATGGACCGAAGCTTCTCGCCGCGTCGTGGGCGTTCTTCGCCCTCCTCATCCCTCGGTGTTCGATGCGGGAAGCCGAAGCCAGCTTTGCCGGACAGTAGCGGTCTCGAGATAATCTAGCGGATCATCTCGAATCCGCCGCTCCTCCCGGGGTCGATGGTTCCGGCATCGAATGGACGAGGAGGGGGGCAGCCACCGCGGCGTTATGACTTGGGCGTGGGTGGGAAGATGGGGGACGCTCTCCACCCTCGTCGTTGACGATTCTTCTCGTTGACGCCACGCGTGTTGACGAGCAGCGGGGCTAGGGATTGCGTGCCGCACGGTGGGCATGCTCGTATGCTTCTATCTCCTGTCAGAATAAAGGGCGACGGCCGCGCTCGAAGCCTGCCCCCAAGCTCCCGAATCCGCTCGAGCAGCGGACGCCGTGGCCTCCGAGGGGTAGCCGGTGGCTCGCCGGTCCCCAGGAGGGGGCCCGCATGTGCCGGAGTTTGTGGCCCCCGGCCCGAGGCCGGGATGTGTTAGGGTCCTCTCGGGGTTGCGCCCGCCGGAGTCGCTCCTGTGGCAGCCCGGGTCACGGCCGTCGCTGTCGTCGTTGCCGTTGCCGCATACGCCGAGCTCACCGATCTCCACGTGAAAGCATTCACGAGTCGGATCGCACATGTCGCCCGGGGAGTCGAACCGGGTAGCCGAAAGCGAGGGCATGCTCCTAAGGAACCCCCGGGCTCGCGGTCTCGAGGTAGCGCCGGATCGGGTGGATGTAGCGCCGCCGGAGTGGCGCCTGCCGCCCCTCCCGCCTAAACTGTGTACTCCTCATAGGCGGGATGGATCCGCCGGGGATGTCCGCTTGCCGAGGCGGCTCCATGGCGCGCCGGCCGACGGGCGTGGACGCCCCTCCGGCTCCCATGACGGTGGAGACGCATGCTGCGCATGTGGCAAAGAAGCGTTGACCAGGCCAAATGGCTGGCGTGGTGGCGACGCATGGGCGCGCGTCGCCCACCCACAACGCCGCAAGGTCCTCCTCCGCACTGCCGTGGATGGTACGTCCGTCGGCCGGCGGAACGCGGCGTGCCACGGCGCCTCGACGGGCCGGGGCAAGAGGTCCACCGGCTTGGGGGGAGGTCCCCGGATTCGGCCGGGAGAAGTTCCATGTCGCATGGACTCCGAGTTGACACGAACTCGAGCTCACCAAACCGGATCGGGGTCCCAGCTCCTCCCGGGCCGGAGTGGAGTGGAGTTAGGGCTGGGAATCCGCCCGAAATGTCGTTCTTTGGCCATTCCCGCAGTTTTGGCGGGAAGGAAAGCGAAAAGCACGCACAAGTCCCCTACTGGCGCGCCAACCTGCCGGTGCTAAAACTAGTGGTTCTAGTACCAACGAGTGAATTTTGCGTGCGTGCCCCCAACTCTGGATGGTGTGCAAGAAGGACACAAGAAGGTTTTGTATTATCCCGCACCAAGGTGCTGTTGGTGGTAGGTGTACAAGCAAGTGGAGAGAGGGAACTGTCCCAAGTCTCGAGTGAGATGAATGAGTGTGTGTGTGTGTGTGTTTGTCAAGGAGATTGCTTGACTTGCTTCCTAGGATTCACTTGTCTTTGGAAGGGCCCCGCCCCCCTCCCTTTTATAGCCAGGAAGGGGAGGGGACGGGCTTTTTGCAAAGATCTGATATTTGAATAGGAAAAGACGGCGGTGGGCGCCGCCTCATCCCGCCGAGGCCTAGGGGCTCCCCCCTCTCCTTGTGCCGAGGCCCCGGGTGAGGGCAAGTGGTTTAAATCTTGTACGGGCGCCAAGATCTTGTCAATGGCGGGCGCCATCTCGTGAGTCGGCTCCTCGTTCTTGGTGAAGGAGGGGACGCGCCTCGGCAGGGGTCTGCGTGGGCGTCATGATGAGCGTGCCTGTGTACCTTGGCTTTCTTTGTAGCTTTGACTCACCCCGGTCCGGGCTCCCCGAGGGCCGCGGCATCGTTGTCGTATACGGCGTGGCCGGCGTAGAGATCTGGCGCACGGGGCCATCTTCGCGCCTCGGCTGCCTGGAAGCCCGGGTGCACAATGGTCGGGCACCGAGGAAGACTCGGCCGCCGTCTTTGGGGTGGGGCAGCTCTCGCCCGGGATGCGGCATGCTCCGTATTTGGACTTCCGTGATGGGACCGTTCTGCAGGTTAGTCATCATGTCGCCCTACAAAGGGGCAGCATGGCCGCTACCGTAGGGATTGCGTAATCGTGAGCGTGGGCAATGAGTGGTGACGGGACGCCTCCCATCCCCGCCCGGGGCTAGCGTCATCCCGACGATCCACCGTGGGAAGGCGGGCGGTGGATATATGTCACATCGTAGCCCTAGTTTGACACAGGAGTGCGGGCGCGACCTATCCGAGACCCATCCGCCGGGGGCTCGGGCGGGGTGGAGAGAGTCGGCTCCCCGTCCCGAGGCCTGTCCGCCCGGGGGGCCTCGGGCGGGGCGGAGAATCGGCTCCCCGCCCGAGGCTGTTCGCCGAGGGGGCTCGGGCGGGCGAAAAAGAATCGAGGTCAGGCCCGTCCCTTGAGGGGCTCGGACGGGGTGGAAAGTCGGCTTCCGCCCCGAGGCCTCGATCCGGGGGGGCTCGGGGCGGGACGGAGAGTTGGCGCTCATCCGGCCCCTTGCGGGAGTGTGCTCGAGGCGGGCCGGAGACAAGACGCCGGGTCCCGGTGCGCCAAAGATGCCAGAGCCTGAGTTTGAACAGTGGGTGGCTTGTTGGGCTAAGATTTGCGTTTGTTGGGCCTTCCTTAGGGGACCTTTATTTTGGTCCCCGACATATATAAATTAAGTTTTTTCTAAAAGACAAATCTAATTTAAATTAGTGAGCAATTTAGATAGGAATTGTTTTTGTCCACCGATCCGTCACAACCAAACAAGCCTTAAAAGCGCTTTTGATCCTCAACACAGACATCAATTTAACTGTCATTTTTGTTTTAGCGAAAGCCTCATACAAAATTGGTGCACCCCCTGAATCTATAAAAAAAGGATGGCAAAGCCCAACTTCCTAAGATTAAGGTTTAACATCAAGCGCAAGAAGCCACCGGGGCGCTGGACCTAGGACGTCGGCCAAGGCGGGCGGCATCGCTATTCCGGGCAGGCGTGTTCTTTGTTGTCTTTCCGGCCGCCTGGTGGTGGTGGTAGTGGCGGGACACAAGGGCTCCCTCCCGTGCCTAATCCGCCCTTGCCTCCCTCGGACACAAGGGCTCCGAGCGCAACGAAGGCGCCCCCGTTACCCGCTTCGGGCCATCGGCGACTTGACTTGCCCTGCCTCGTGCGAGACATTTTCCCCCCCCGCCCGCCCGGCCAAGGTCGTCGTGATGGTGGCTGCCCCGTGACTCCACCACCTTTGCCACTTTACCTTTCCATGTCTTAGTTATGTGTACCTCTAGGGCTGTTGTTGTTCTCACACCATGAATCAAGACCGTTTCGTCTACTCGGTTCTTTCCTGGAACGTGAGAGGCCTCGGCCTACAGGAAAAATGTGACGCTGTCCGCGATGCCATTTCCTTATCTCACCCTCATGTTGTCTGCCTTCAAGAATCCAAGCTCGACTCGGTTGACGCCCTCAAATGCAAGTCCTCTGCCCGCTTACCTCAGCGAGTTCGCCTTCGTTCCCGCGGACGGCTCCAGGGGAGGCATTATTACTGCGTGGAACCCGAGCGTGCTCTCGGCTTCGACACCTGTCCGCCAAGATGTCTCCCTCTCTATCCCCTTCACCTCAACCACCTCCTCCTACTCCTTCTCTATCTGCAACATCTACGGCCCCTCCGATCACCGCGACACTGACCCATTCCTGAGCGAGCTCATGTCCCTAACCCCCCCTGAGGACACAGCGTGGCTCGCCATTGGCGACTTCAATCTCACAAGATCGCCGGCGGACAAAAATAATCCCAACTTCAACCGGAATAGGGCACAAAAAATTCAATGACGCAATCGAGAGTATGGCCTTGCTCGAACTCCCTCTCCCCGGATCGGCTCTACACCTGGTCCAACAAGAGATCCTCACCCACCCTCGCCAGACTCGATCGAGCTTTCATCAACAACGAATTCGCCTGTGTCTTTCCTAACTCCAGCCTCTCCTCCCGCCTAGGCTCGACTTCTGACCATATCCCGCTCATCCTCTCTATCCCCACTTCTATACCCAAGGCCCATCATTTCCGTTTCGAGAATGCCTGGCTCAAAGATCCCACCTACCTGTGGCAGAACCTTCTAAATTATATGGCCCACAAGCACCTGACATTGTCCTTAAGACCTTTGTCAGCCGTACTTGAGCACCACATAACCTAGAATAACCTAGAATGTCATTGTCCCACAATTAACCTAGACCTTTGTCGATACTTGAGCACCACAGAACATCACTGGGTGAATATAAACCACGGTTTTCATACAAAATACAGAGACATCACAAGATACAAAGCGGAAGTGTTAGTGCATTAGTGCCCCGGTGTGGGTTTTGAATAATTAATGACAATCAAATTAGTGACTAACATGTTCATCAAGTGATATCTACAGGTGTTAGTCCATTGGTGGATTTAAACGAAAGAATTTGGTGATCGATAGCACCCTAAATTTTATGGAGAAACGATGGTTCGGCTCAAGCGTTTTACTCTTGTTTATCTTGATTTGAGTCGTAGGATATGCCGTACTATCAAGAGGGATACAAAACTGACTAGCTAGATGGGGAACAAAAGTGCTCATGTCGATGCTTTAGTGTAGTTTGAGAGACACGGTTCACTCGCAAGGCTCGTAGAAGGTTTGTGTTGTTTTCGGCAGGTTTGACCGGAAGTCCCGGTCTCCCAGCGGAGTTTCCGCTGGGACCGGAAGCCCCGGTCGGCGACCGGAAGCCCTTCCTCGCGCGGCGGCGGCTGCCGGGCTTTTGGCCTAGCGGAAGTTCCGGTCCCCGACCGGAAGTTCCGCCCATAACGGAGGCTCGGTCGAGACCGGAAGCGATTCCCCGCAACGCGACACCCGCACCACCGCCTCGGCCGGAAGTTTCGGTCGGTGGCCGGAAGTTCCGGTCAGCCGAAGTCTCGCCGGATCTCGCCAGCGGTCGAGATCCACCTTGACCGGAACTTCCGGTGGGGCTCCACCAGAACTTCCGGTAGGCCTTCGGAGGCCGAAGTATATATACTTTTCACCTCCGTTTCTTCTAAATCACGCCGGGCATCACATTGATTTCTTGTTCACACATCCTCCCCCAAGCTTTGACTCACCCACTCTTTCTCTTCCCTTGCTTCCAAGCTTCAATCTTCGATTGTTTGAGCTAGGGACGTGAGATTTGAGAGCGGGAGCATCGACCTTCGACTTGAGCACTTGGGTTCCTCGTCTTGCCGGTTGGTTTTGTGTTTATTACTCTTGGGTTCTTGGAACCCTAGCCGGCTAGGCGTTCTTCGTGGTTGCCCGTGTTGATTTACTTGTGAGGGCACCCGAAGCGTTTGTATTACCCTTCATCTTAGTGGATATCTCAAGTTTTCCTTTGTGGTTGCTTGAGGGAGGTGACCTAAGTGGTCGGGCCTTAGTGGCCACCTCAACAACGAGGACGTAGGCACTCCTTTGTGGGGAAAGCCGAACCTCGGGATAAATCTTGTGTCCCGCGTGCTTGTTGAGGTGGTAGCTTCGACTACCCTTGTTATTGTGTTCTTTGTTCTATCTATTGCATATTTTATTGTAGAAAGAAGAACTCATTCCAAGAGGTGCTTCCCAAGGGTGTGGTAATTTGTATAGTTGAAATCACAACTCATTTACTCGATTACCTAGCTTTAGGACACCCGAAAGTTCTAGTTGGTTTGTAATAGAAGTCTTGGTCTAGCACCCGAACTTCTACTCCAAACCACCGGAACTTCCGGTTAGCATTTAACTTCCGCAATTTGAGTTTGTGAATTTCGGGGAATCGAAAAGACGCCTATTCACCCCCCTCTAGGCCAATTAGGTCCTTTCAATTGGTATCGAGCATTGGTCCCGGATTGACGCTTCACCGCGTGAGGTGTTATATTGGTCAAGATGGATGCGGACACAATGAAGACACTAGTTGAGCAAATCACCGCTCAACTCGCCGAGAAGCTCCAAGTGCAACAAAAGGAGCAATTAGACAAGATGCAAGAGCAACTTGACAAGATGAAGGAAGTACTAGACAAGAAAAGTGCCGAGTCAACAAATGAGGATGGTGACAAGACACCAAAAGCATATGCAAGAACCGGTTACGACTATGGGTCATCAAGCAAGGGAACCAATCCAAACATGCCAATAGTCAACCCCGGCAAGCCACCTCAATTTGATGGAGTGAGATATGTTGATTGGGCACATAGGATGAAGTTGCATCTTATTGCCGCAAGGTGTTGGGAAGTAGTTGAAGTTGGTGTGGATGTCCCTAAAGATCCTAGTGAGTGGACACCGGAAGATGCCGCGGACTTCCAACTCAATGCAACGGCAAAGCGACCTTGATCTTGCAATGTCTATCTCCACAAGAAAACAACAAGGTCAATGGAATGGTTAGTGCCAAGCAAATTTGGGAGACATTGAGAGTATCATTTGAAGGAGATAAGAGTGTAAGAGTGGGAAACATTGAGCTTCTACAAGGAAAGATTGAAAACTTCTTCACATTGGAAGGAGAGACCACTCAAGAAATGTACGATAGATTCATGACCTTGGTAAATAGAATTAGAGCACTTGGAGACACAAGGTGGGATGACCATGCAGCCGCAAGGAAGATTTGTAGAGTTTACAGAGAAAAGAACAGCATGCTTGCTTCTTTCATTATGGAGAAGGACAACTATAGCACAATGACACCACAAGAAATGCTTGCCAAGCTATTGCATCATGAAGTGCTAGATGATGAAGCCAAAGAAGCAGTGAGACATAGAAAGAGTATTGCTCTCAAGGCATCACAAGATGAAGACACAAGTCATAGCAACAAGAGGCGTTGTGAGCGTGAAGATAGCAGTGATGATGATGATGATCTTGATGATGAGCAAGTTTTTTACTAGTAAGGAACTTCAAGAAGTTTCTTAGAATGAAGAAAGACAAGATGAGAAGAAGTGGTGGAAGCAAGCCTTTCAAGAAGAGATTTTGCTATGAGTGTGGAGACATTGATCATTTTGTTGCGGATTGCCCAAACAAAGGCAAGAGGTCTAGATTCAACAAGCAAGGTGATAAGAAGTACAAGGACAAGAAGAGAGGTGAAGCACACATGGGTCAAGAGTGGCAATCGGATGATGATAGTGAAGATGACAATGGCAATGAGAAGAAAAGTGTGGCTGCAATTGCTATACAAGAGGCATCTTCTTCTTCAACGCTCATCACCGACAATGCTTCATCGACGTCTCTCTTCACCAACATCTCTTCATCACCTTCGCTCTTCGCCAACCTCACCGACAACGACTATCACATTCCAACTTGTCTCATGGCAAAAGGAGATAAGGTGCCTCCTAACTCTCCTACTCATACATCTAGTGAATGTGATAGTGATGATGAGAATGATGAGAACTATGCTAGCAAAATCATTAAGAAATATGGTAAAAAGGTAGCAACTAAAATCTTGAAGCTAATGTACACCATAGAAGAGCGTGAGTCATGCATTGAGTCGCAAGGGGAATTGCTCCTAGAGGAAAGGGAGAAGACCCAAGGACTTGAGGCATCTCTCACCATGGAAAAGGGAAAGGTTGAGAAGTTGAGCGTGGAGTTGTCCATGGTCAAGGATTCATATGAATGCTTGACCAAGGAACACTCTTCACTCAATGACTCTTTAGCTCCTCTAAAGCATGATCTTAGTTTGGCTCAAGAAAGCTTCGCAAGCTTAAAAAGAGAAATATGATACTCTTGAGCTAAACTATGAAACTCTTTGGAGAAGCACCTCTACCGCCTCCAAAGAAACTAAAGCTTCAACTAGCAAGGGCTGTGAAAGATGCTTTAATGTTGATATAAATGCTTGTGCAACTAACCTTGTTGAGCTAGAGAAGAAAGACAAGGAGATTCAAAGGTTGAACTCTATTGTCAAAGTTGGTTGCAAGTGCAAAGAAAAGCAACAAGCAAATGTGTACAAGGCATCAAGACACCCCATGATCAAGGATGGCATTGGCTACAATAGGTATGATGGTAAGGCCAATGGGAGGAACATGGTCAATGGGGTAGCTTGTGTGAAGTTCAACAAGAGTGTGCCACTTGTTGATCTTATCAACAAAGTGAACAATGCTAGCACACCTACAAGCACACAAGCAAACAACAAGAAGAGCAACAAGAACAAGCAAGTAGAGGTGCCCAAGCAACAAGTGCCCATCTCACGGAGCCACATTTGTGATTATATGTGTTGTTGGGATAAGGATGGCAAGATTGTGGTGAAGTATGTGGGTGCACTCAAGAAGAGGCAAATCTTGAGGAGTGTTTGGGTGCCCAAGCCTTTTGTGACTAACCCCCTAGGTTCCATCTCGGGACCTAAAACAAAGGCTTGAACTTGTTTTGCAGAGGAATATTCCTCCCGGTGGATCAAGTTGGGTGCTCGATAGTGGATGCACAAATCATATGACCGGAGAGAAGAATATGTTCACCTCCTTTCAGCCAAATCAAACTTCATGTGAAAGGATTGTCTTTGGTGACAATAGCAAAGGAGATATCCTTGGTTTGGGTAAAATTGCTATCTCAAATGATAATTCTATTTCTAATGTTCTACTTGTGGATTCGTTGGGATACAATTTGTTGTCCGTCTCACAACTTTGTGAGATGGGATACAATTGTCTCTTTACGGATAAGGGTGTGGAAGTCTCTAGGAGGGCGGATTCCTCTATTGCTTTTACGGGTCAACTAAAGGGCAAGCTTTATCTAGTTGATTTTGCAACTAGTAAAGTGGGGTCCGAGACTTGTTTAGTGGCAAAATCTAGCATGGGCTGGTTATGGCATCGCCGACTAGCTCATGTTGGCATGAGGAACTTGGCCGACCTTCAAAGAGGTGGACACATCCTTGGACTAACAAATGTTTCTTTTTGAGAAAGATAGGATTTGCAAGTGCATGTCAAGCCGGGAAAACAAGTTGGAGCTAAACATCCCGTCAAGAACATAGTGACAACTACAAGACCACTTGAGCTGCTCCACATGGACTTATTCGGACCCAATGCTTACATAAGCATTGGAGGTAACAAATATGGTTTTGTAATTGTTGATGATTATTCTCGTTTCACTTGGGTATTCTTTTTTGAGAGATAAAGGTGAAACCCAAGGGATCTTCAAGAAGTTTGCAAGGAGAGCTCAAAATGAGTTTGATGTGAAGATCAAGAAAGTGAGAAGTGACAACGGACGGAGTTTAGGAACACCAACATTGAAGAATACCTTGATGATGAAGGCATCAAGCATGAGTTCTCGGTTCCATACACTCCACAACAAAATGGTGTTGTGGAGAGGAAGAACCGAACACTCATTGAAGCCGCAAGAGCAATGTTGGATGAGTACAAGACCCCGGAGAAAGACTTTTGGGCGGAGGCCGTGAATACGGCATGTCATGCTATCAACCGCCTATATCTTCACAAGATAAGGAAGAAGACCGCCTACGAACTACTCACCGGTAACAAACCTAAGGTGGATTACTTTAGAGTTTTTGGATGCAAGTGTTTCATACTTAATAAGAAATCCAAAAGCTCTAAGTTTGCACCTAAGGTTGATGAAGGGTTCTTACTTGGTTATGGTACTAACGAACATGGATACCGTGTTTTCAATAAGACCTCGGTCAAATTGAAATTGCGGTAGACGTGACTTTTGATGAAAGCGACGGCTCTCAAAAAGGAGCAAGTCAATGCTGAAATTGTAGGTAAAGAAGAACCATCTCATCAAGTGATAAAGAAGCTTGCAACCGGTGAGGTAAAGCCCGTTGAAGAAGATGATGATGAATCTCTGCAAATCAATCATGATCCTAGCTTACATCATGGGTCAAGCAATGCCCATGACAACACACCCACTTCAAGAAGGGATCATGGCTCAAGAACATATGCAAATCAAGATCCAACACAAGTGGAAGAAGATAACCAAGGAAACATTCAAGATAATCAAATCATTGATTCTCCAATACACCAAGACAATGATAGTGATGATGATGGCCCAATCCAAAGAAGAAGTCAAGTACCCCATCCAAGAGTGCATCATACTATTCAACGGGATCACCCCGTTGACAACATTCTTGGGAGTATTCAAAGAGGAGTCACTACAAGATCAAGATTGGCAACCTTTTGTGAGCACTTCTCTTTCGTGTCCCCAATAGAGCCCAAGAAAGTTGAAGAAGCACTTGAAGATGAAGATTGGATAATGGCAATGCAAGAGGAGTTGAACAACTTCACTCGGAATGAAGTCTGGTCCTTGGTGGAAAGACCCAAGCAAAATGTGATTGGAACCAAATGGGTCTTTCGCAACAAACAAGATGAGCATGGCGTGGTCACAAGAAACAAGGCACGGTTGGTGGCTCAAGGATTCACTCAAGTGGAAGGATTGGATTTTGGGGAGACATATGCACCGGTGGCAAGGCTAGAATCGATTCGGATCTTGCTAGCTTTCATGATTCATCATGACTTCAAGTTGTATCAAATGGATGTGAAGAGTGCATTCCTCAACGGCCCCCTATCCGAAGAAGTATATGTTGAGCAACCACCGGGTTTTGAAGATCCCAAGCATCCCGACTACGTCTACAAGCTCGACAAGGCGCTCTATGGGTTGAAACAAGCCCCTAGAGCTTGGTATGATTGTCTCAAGGACTTCCTACTCAAACAAGGGTTTGAGATTGGGAAGGCCGATCCTACTTTATTTACTCGCAAAGTCAATAATGATATTTTTGTGTGCCAAATATATGTCGATGACATTATATTTGGTAGTACTAATGTGGCTTTTTGTGAGGAGTTTAGTAGGATCATGACTCAAAGGTTTGAAATGTCTATGATGGGAGAGTTGACGTACTTCCTCGGATTTCAAATCAAGCAACTCAAGGAAGGGACGTTCATAAGTCAAACCAAGTACACCTCCGATATGTTGAAGAAGTTTGACATGGACAAAGCCAAGCCCATCAAGACACCGATGCCGACAACCGGACATCTCGACCTTGGAGGAGACAAAGAAGGCCGTAGATCAAAAGGTATATCGCTCCATGATTGGATCCCCGCTTTACCTTTGTGCATCTAGGCCCGATATTATGCTTAGCGTGTGCATGTGTGCAAGATTTCAAGCCAATCCTAAAGAGTGTCATCTTGTGGCTGTTAAGAGAATTTTTCGGTATTTAGTACACACTCCTAATCTTGGCTTGTGGTATCCTAAGGGCTCCACTTTCGATTTGCTTGGGTACTCCGATTTGGACTACGCCGGTTGCAAAGTAGATCGAAAGAGTACCACTGGGACTTGCCAATTTATTGGTAGGTCTTTAGTGTCTTGGAGCTCTAAAAAACAAAATAGTGTTGCCTTGTCAACTGCTGAAGCTGAGTATGTGGCGGCCGGCGCTTGTTGTGCCCAACTACTCTGGATGAAGCAGACCCTTAAAGACTTTGGATGTGAGCTAACCAAGATTCCCCTTTTGTGTGACAATGAGAGTGCCATTAAGTTGGCAAATAACCCAGTAAACCACTCTCGTACAAAGCACATAGACATCCGGCATCATTTTCTGAGAGACCACAAAGCCAAAGGAGATATCGCTTTGCACCATGTGAGCACCGATAATCAACTAGCCGATATCTTCACAAAGCCCTTAGATGAGTCAAGATTTTGTGCTTTGAGGAGTGAACTAAATATCATTGATTCTCGTAACGTGGCTTGATATCTTGTGCATAATTGATTGATATAGATTTGGTCAAAAGTTTGTGAAAAGTTGTGTGATAATTTCAAAATCTATTTTCTACAACTCAAATGTGTCCATGGCTATGTATTGATTGAATGAAATCTGGACATATATGAGTTGGTTCGAGCATACCATGAAGTTCACCATGTAGTTAGTCGTTGATGGGTGTTTTACGGTCCACCGGAAGTTCCGGCCCCTACACGGAAGTTCGGTACCGGCGAAGTCCCGCCACACACGGAAGCCCTTCGAGTACGCGACGCACCTTGGCAATCTGTACCCACCGGAAGCTCGGTTCCCCCATCGGAACTTCCGGTCGATCGGGTTTGACCGCAGTAAAAGTGGATCTCGGGTCGTTTTCAAGTCAAAGACCTTACCTTTTCAACCCTATCTCACCCGAGCTTTGAAGCGGCGGCGGCTCCATCTTCTTCTTCCCCGATCTCCCTCCTCCTCCACTCCCTTCCAAATCCCTT
The DNA here is from genome assembly GCA_015844335.1 of Chrysopogon serrulatus. Lineage (NCBI taxonomy): Eukaryota > Viridiplantae > Streptophyta > Magnoliopsida > Poales > Poaceae > Chrysopogon > Chrysopogon serrulatus. The sequence continues at coordinate 24,182 of JADLZL010000660.1, forward strand.
TGGGGAGGAGCTTGCCCCGGCATTGGAGATCACTTTGGTGGAGTTGGTGGAGGGGAGGTTTTGGCACGTGCGGATTTGACCCCTTCTCTCTCCAAGGAACAAGGTGCTAGGGATTTCCTCTCGATCTCCCAATGTACTTGGTTTTGGGTTGATTCCTTGCACGTGCTAGCAATTATTTGTATATACATGCTGTTGGAATGTCCTTCATGCAATGCACGTGGTCGATCTACGTGGAGCACGTGGTTCTGTCGCACTAGGGTTCCACCGGAAGTTCGGTCCCACGACCAGGAAGTTCCGATGGACCCCGTGCGATGTGCACCCGTGGCTCTACTTGTCGATCCCTTTGTTGCATTCCACTACCATGTCTAAGACTTCCCCTCGTGCCGTGTTTTTGTGTGTTGTGCAAAGATGACTCGTCGCACCAATCCGGGTCGTGCGGCTCGTCCGGGCCAAGCAATGGTCTCGTCCTCCGAGTATGGGTGATGGAGAGGAGGATCGTCCTCGTGGCGTCGTCGTGCCGCTTCGCCGTGGTGGTTCTCGCACGGTCGTCTCGTCCGATGAAGATGAAGGTCCTATCGGTGTTCCCGATCTTTTCGCACTCGTGCATGTCCACCTCTTGCTCACCATGAGATGGTTAATGATACGAGGTCGCTAGCCGATTGAGGTGGAGGGTTATGCTATTGCTCAGGAATTTGTTCGGCGCTCACCTATCACCATTGGAGCAGCTACCATGAACCGGCTTCTTCCTCATCATGCACGTTTCGCTCCCAAGCCTCGCTTGTTGGGTGACTCCCACGGAGTCAATCCCCAGATGGCCGATCGACTACCGCAAGCAAGCAAGGGATGTCAAGAGGATGTGAAAGGAGAACCCTTTCAAATGGACAAAGTTTGAAGGTGTGGATCCTCGCTTTTTTGGTCACGTTTCATAGTGATTATTATCACTATGTGTGCTTCAAGGCGGGGGAAACGGGCACTACACTTCCCATTGTGCCGCACAAAGCTCCCACTCTCAAGTCCCTCGAAGAGCACAAGAACCGTGACATTGACAAGTTGATTGCAAAGCTAGAGGAGTGGCGCATCTTGGGTCTCATGAACTTCAAGCACAAGCTGGAGCAGCGAGATCATTCTTGATTTTGGGCCACTCTCTACATTGATGAGACAAACAAGGTACTTCACTGGATGACAGAGGGTTTACATTACCGTTGTGATTACCGTCAGTTTTCTCGTCTTCTTGGGCTCACTAGTGAAGATAGGGATGCACCTAGCTTGTATGAGCACTATATGCGTGGTGTTGGTCGAGCGGATTTCGTTGTTGAGGCTGGTCTTTATCATGATCCCGCTCAAGCTAATGGCACCACTCACAACTTGAAGACCTATTTTTATGTGCTCAACAACTTGATTCGTGCCACCATTGATCCCAAGATTGGAGATGCCACCAAGTTGCAAAACCATGCTCCTGCTATTCTTGTGTGTTTTGGTCTTGACAAGAGGTTTAGTGTGACTGATCTCCTTTGGAGGAATATTGAGGATGTCTCGACTGATCCACACAAGTCTTTGCCATATGCACCTTATCTCATGTATGTGATTGAGCAAGTGGTTGGATTCTCCTTCCACCATGATGTCATTCATAAGGCTTGGAAGGTGAAGAACATCCCGGCACCTACAGGGCAAGGGCAAGGCTCCTATGGATAGTGTAGGTGGTCTTTGCTCCCGAGGATGAGGACTTGGGTGGTCCGAGGCCGAGGAGGCTCCTCCCGTGGACCCTTCGCGTGGTGGTGCTACAGGTGGTGGTGAGAGTAGCCGTGGCCGTGGCCGTGGTCGTGGTCGTGGTCGTGGTGATGCTACTCGCCATGCTCTTCGGTGGTTCTTCTCCTATTTACGCTACACTCGAGAAGAAGACCGATCAGCGTCTTCGTCGCCTTGAGGAGAAGGCCGATCTCACTCCCGCATCTCCACTTCGAGATTTCCGGGACCCATATCTTTGAGTTTGATGCTATGCATGGTGGGCATGAGTTTGATGCGGTGATCGGCAGCGGCAGCAGCAGGACCCTTCCTTCACCGCTTATGATCCTTCTTTTGGCGGTGGGCTTTCCCGCCGGTTACACCATGGAGGACACCGAGCCGGGCGCCTCTTATCGAGGACTTCTTTGGTGCGGTGATGACGCCACGAGGTCGTCTCTTTTCGGTGCTCCCGCTTTTTTGGTGGTGGCGATCCCGAGCTGGTCCTTCCTCGACCCATGGCTTCTTTGGCGACGCCGTAGTGCATGTTGCTTTGCCCCTTTTGCTTTTCGAAGCCTACCCTTTTTGGCATTTGATGCCAAAGGGGAGTGTTAGGCTTATTCATGATGTAATAGGGGTAGTTAAAAATTTTGGTCTGTAATAACTCTTATCTCGTGTGGTGAACTATGTGGTAGAACTTGAACTATTTGTGTGTGGTGGATGATTGTAGGTTAAAACTCTTTATGTTTATCATCATGTGATGTTTTTTATGTGATATTGTGATGGTGATTGTGGTCTTTAGAATGGTTATGTTGGTTAAGTCTTTTTTTTTTTCTACCATAACCATTCATATTCTTTCTCTTTACTCTTGTGATATATCTTGTCATATGCATCATGGTTTTATTGTCACACACACACTCTTAGGCACCCCACGGATTGCAAAATTTAGGGGGGAGCCTCTCTAGTGAATGCCATCTTGATTTCACTCAAGATTTTGAAATTCAAATCCAATGCATACACTTAGGGGGAGCTTGTCTTAAATTTTGGAATTCAAAAGCTCAAATTTTTCTATCATATATAAGCCTAAGTTGGTTGTCATCAATTACCAAAAAGGGGAGTTTGTTAGTGCATTCGCCCCCGGTGTGGGTTTTGGATAATTAATGACAATCAAATTAGCGACTAACATGTTCATCAAGTGATATCTACGGTGTTAGTCCATTGGTGGATTTAAACGAAAGAATTTGGTGATCGATAGCACCCTAAATTTTATGGAGAAACGATGGTTCGGCTCAAGCGATTTACTCTTGTTTATCTTGGTTTGAGTCGTAGGATATGCCGTACTATCAAGAGGGATACAAAACCGACTAGCTAGATGGGGAACAAAAGTGCTCATGTCGATGCTTTAGTGTAGTTTGAGAGACACCGGTTCACTTTCGCGCTCGTAGAAGGTTTGTGTTGTTTCTGCGGGTTTGGCCAGGAAGTCCCGGTCTCAGTGAGCTTCATTTGGGACCGGAAGCCCCGGTCGGCGACCGGAAGCCCTTCCTCGCGGCGCGGCGGCTGCTTTGGGCTTTTGGCCTAGCGGAAGTTCGGTCCCACGACCGGAAGTTCCGCCCATAACGGAGGCTCCGGTCGAGACCGGAAGCGATTCTACAACGCGACGCGCGCCACCGCCACGACCGGAAGTTCGGTGGCCGGAACTTCCGGTCGCCCGAAGTCTCGCCGGATCTCAGCCAACGGTCGGATCCACCTTGGCCGGAACTTTCGGTGGGGCTCCACGAGAACTTCCGGTAGGCCTTCGAGGCCGAAGTATATATACTTTTCACCTCCGTTTCTTCTTATCATGTCCGGGCATCACATTGATTTACTATTCACACATCCTCCCCCAAGCTTTGACTCACCCACTCTTTCTCTTCCCCTTGCTTCCAAGCTTCAATCTTCGATTGTTTGAGCTAGGGGACGTGAGATTTGAGAGCGGGAGCATCGACCTTCGACTTGAGCACTTGGGTTCCTCGTCTTGCCGGGTTGGTTTTGTGTTTATTACTCTTGGGTTCTTGGAACCCTAGCCGGCTAGGCGTTCTTCGTGGTTGCCCGTGTTGATTTACTTGTGAGGGCACCCCGGCGTTTGTATTACCCTTCATCTTAGTGGATATCTCAAGTTTTCCTTTGTGGTTGCTTGAGGGAGGTGACCTAAGTGGTCGGGCCTTAGTGGCCACCTCAACAACGAGGACGTAGGCACTCCTTTGTGGGGAAAGCCGAACCTCGGGATAAATCTTATGTCCCGCGTGCTTGTTGAGGTGGTAGCTTCGACTACCCTTGTTATTGTGTTCTTTGTTCTATCTATTGCATATTTTATTGTAGAAAGAAGAACTCATTCCAAGAGGTGCTTCCCAAGGGTGTGGTAATTTGTATAGTTGAAATCACAACTCATTTACTCTGATTACCTAGCTTTAGGACACCCGAAGTTCTAGTTGGTTTGTAATAGAAGTCTTGGTCTAGCACCGGAACTTCTACTCCAAACCACCGAAACTTCCGGTTAGCATTTAACTTCCGCAATTTGAGTTTGTGAATTTCAGGAATCGAAAAGACGCCTATTCACCCCCCCTCTAGGCCAATTAGGTCCTTTCAGGAAGACTTACAATAACTTAATTTACAAAACTTTTGTCAAACTTATACTTTAGTAGCATTATTACAAAACGGAAGTATCACTACGTAACCTTATTACAATCACACAACACAATCTATTCCCGGGGCCAATCAACCTAGTCCTCTCGGACACTTCCTCGATCACCGTCATGCAAGAAGGGCCATAGCACTCTTGTCCATGCGGTTCACCCGCAACGAGGGGTTGAACAAAACCCCGAGTACAAAAAAGTACTCCGCAAGACTTACAGGACCAAAAAGTGGGGAGAAGACTCGGGGAATGTTGGCTAATAGGAATCAAGGTGAGGCTTTAGCAAGATCAAAAGACACCCTTGCAAAAAAAGAGACTAAGCCAATCCTTTACTTTAACAATCACTTATCAAACATATGCCGGATTCAAAACTCTCATATCTCATCACTTTCATTATTACTACGATGTTGGGGCAAGGATCAAGGCTCCCATATCGTGGAGCACACGATGATTCGAATCGCTTAATATACCCAATTTGGGGCTTCCTAACCACACGATGTATGCGAGGACTCAACATCTTACATACATCAACTCAACGCTTAGATTTCTCCATACTAGAACGGGTCCTAGCCACGAGGTATAGTACACCATCTCCCTACGCCGGCGGTCCCTTCGGGCGGTGCGCATCGTAGGATGGGTACACGCTACTATCCGTTCTCATAATGGATAGTCCAAGTGGTGCTTACCGCCATTAGCATGCGACTAGTACTATCCAATAACCTCATGATCCAAAGGGCCAAAACAACGGACGGTCCTTAACCGACTCACAAGTGGGCGACACTACATCGGGGCAATAGCCCCTCCCGATGCAAGTCACTCCACCGACGTCTCAATTTACTCATCATCATGTTCTTGTTGTATACCATTGACCCCCGTCGGAACAAGGATAAACAACAAGCAACATCGGTTTTTAGTAAATTCCCTTGAGAGGATATTGTTATCACCTTTCGAAAACAATTTATCAAAAACCCACACTAGTAGCAAGGCTAAGCGTAACTAAGCATTTTGAAATCAAAAACAGTATCAGGGTAATATATCAAGGTACGATAAATGCATCAAAGTAGGATAGCACACAACTCCTACACCTAATGCATTATATCCTCACATAAAATCATAAAACTTTCGAAATACAAGGGAAGGGTTTGAATGCATCCGGGGCTTGCCTTGGGGCTCGATGAAGTGAGGATCGGCTACCCAATCACCAAGATCAGATCCAACCACGATGATCACCTTTCTTCAAGAACCGGAGTTGGATCAACCCCCTTCCTCAGGGGCAACCTGACTACACGACAAGAATGCATGATTACGATGCAAGACTGATAAAGACATGCGATAATGATGCAACGACCGTTAATCTATCTTGAGTACAACTTTCCTTCACGATTACCTTACTCTAAGAAGGTATAACTAGCGTCGACGACGACGGACTAGCGATACGCAATAAACATGAAATGCCGAAGGTCATTAGGGTTAATGACCTAGGGTCATCACTCAATCCCAAAATCAAGCAACCCTAATGGTGATTAGAGGTGATTACTAATTTATTGACCATTTTTACAGTTGTTGAAAGCCACTAATTAACTTGCTAAATGGGGATTAATTAAACCCTAATTAGCTAAAGGATTAATTACTATTATTAATTAATTAAGGGATTAATTAAGCATAATACAAAACTTAATCAAAAACAGGATCAAACTTCATAATTAAGATCATCATCACCTAATTAGCACACAAAACAAATTTCATAATTTTTGGACTTATATTTTAATTATTAAAAAATCATGAAAGTTGCATTTATTAATTTAAAGAGCAAATTAAAGCACAATTAAATTTTATCATAAAAACAAAGTTAGTATTTTTTCCTGAACAGAGCATCTCACAGGGATCATACACATATTTTTGTTTCATTTTTATTTGCCCAAAATAAATTGTAGCAAAAAAAGATGAAATTAGCATTTATAAAATCAAATTAAAAAAAGGAAATCATTTTTCATTTCCCGTGGGCTCACCATGCGGCCCAGGAAGGCCCCGCTCGGCCCGGCCTGTGGCCTGCCCGGCCCGCGCCGTGCCTCTCCCTCTCTCCCTCTGCGCTGGACGGCTTGGGCCTGCCTCGGTGCCTTCTTCCCCCCTTCTTTCCTCCGTTTCTTCGGCCTCCCCGCCAAGGCGCCCGACGCCAACAAGCGACTCCTCGGTGTTAAACCGACCCGCACCAACGTGCTCCCATCCTCCATCAACACGCACTTAACAAGCTACTATACACCCTCATCCAACCACCGGGGCACCAGCGGCCATGGCGGCTTGGGGCACGCGGAGCTTCGTCGGGCTCATGGTGTTCCGGCCAAGCTATGATGATAGAAGCGCAACCAACCCGCTAGATCGAATTAGGAGCTCACCACGGTTTCAAAACAAAGGTGATGGCTCCTGGAACGACGCGGGAAGAAGAAGGTGGGCAGCGGCGAACCTTGCGGCGGCGTGAACCCGAACCGATGTAAAACAGCTCGTCGGAGCGTGCACAAACGGAGAAGGTGGTCTTGATTAGCATGGCTCAGGTGGAGCTAGGGACGAGGATTGACCGGGATAGGAAGCGTTGGATGCTAGCTGACCTAGTAGCTTGCGGCGGTGCTCGACGAGTGACTCCGAAAAAGAAGATTATGGCGCTATGGGCAAGCTATCAAAACCAAAGAAAGGGCACTGTTAGGCTTATGGAATTTGGCAAAGAGGTTTTATGGAACTAGGTGCAAAAGCTGGGGGATGAGAAAGGGAGAAATTTTGCAGAAGGAAGGAAGCTTTTTTATAGGGTGAGCATCGGGGTCGGACGGTGGATCGGGTTTTTATAGGACAAGCCCGGTTGAGCTGGTTGGCGGCACGGAAAAAGCGGGAATGCGGCGAGAACGCAAAACGGGAGGGCGTGGGAATGATCGCCCGGGCCGGCATGGGCACGGAAAGGTGGCATGCACCCCCGGTGCAACAACGTAGCAGTGACACCTCACTTTTCCATTTTGCAAATTACTTTTGAAATTTGTACTGTACACAAAAATATCCCAAAATACAGTTGGCTCAAAATTTTGTGCTCTACAACTTTCATTAAAGGAGTTTGGTCAGATTCAAACTGGTTTTTGAATTTGAACTTCAAATTTGAAAAGAGGGTAAAACCCCTATTTGGGAATTCAAAATTACTTTTTAAATTTTGAATAAAAGATGAAAATATCCAAAAATAAAAGTTGTTCCATTTCTCAATATCTACAACTTTCATTTAGGAAGTTTTTCATGAAACCAAATAATTTTTGAATTGTAGTTTAAAACTCAAAAGGGGACATTTTCTAATTCAAATAACTTTTGAAATTACTTCAAATTTTATTCAAAACTTGAAAAACTTTGTATACCAAAGTTGTAGAGCTCAAAGAGATGCACAAACTGTATTTTTGGAGTTTTCCTAAATTTTGAATATTTTGAGGTGAAATTGAAAAGGGGACAGTTTCACTTTGAAATTCAAGCTTTTGAATTGGATTTTCAAAATGAATTCTTGGGCAAATAATTAGTGATGTTGTGGCACTTTTTCAAACTCAACCAATGGCACTCTTTCAAAGTACAAACTTCATACTTTGAAATGGTGCCAATGGTTAGCAACTTTTATTTAGAAAATTAATTATGGTTAGCTCACCGAAATTGAAAGTGAAATTCAAATTCCTATACTTAGCCATCAAGCTAGGGTTTAGGATTTTGAACTCCAATTTCAAATTTGGTTCTTCCTTGCACCTCACTTGACTTGTAAAACATCTTTGGGGTGTGAGTTAGAGTTAGCCAAGCACTTGCAAACATCAAGATTCATTTTAGTTGATTGTCTTTATCGATAAAAGTAAACATGTGAACGAAGTGTAAATTATAACCACATACACATGTGATATAAAAGAGCGCAAACAAAACCCTAGAATCGTAAACTCATTTTAATTGTTTGAATTAGGGTTCTCTAATGATGAATGCTTATGCAATGATGATGATGACATGGCAGGTTTTGGTTAACGTAACACCGAGGTGTTACACTACCTCCCCTCGGTCTTGCCTGCCTGGTCTTCTGCTTTCGCGCCCATGGATGCTGCCGGTGGTTTGGTGGCTCGGATCAAAGCTCTTCGCCACGAGTCGAAGGCCTGGTCCCGAAAACACCACACCCACCCTGATGTCTACCATAACGCTTCCTTTATTGTACTACTGCTTGATGTCTATGAGGAGCAACGGCCCCTCTCTACAGGTGAACGGCGGCTGCGGCGACTATGCCACGACAAGATCACGCTGATCATAGCTCAGCGTGCGGCGTACTGGAAGCAACGCGGGAAATTCCACGCCCTGCGGGAAGGCGACGCCAACACAAAGTTCTTTCATGCCCGGGCCTCCTCCCGCTCCCGCCGGAACGCGATCCGCGCACTGGAGGTGGACGGGTGCAGCTGGATCGCACACACGGACAAGGTGGCCGCGCTCACTGCCTACTACTCCGACATACTAGACGCTGAGGCGGTCACCACATGGCCGTTCGACATCGACGCGCTGTACAGCGGAGCAGAACGCGCAGATCCAGGGCCACTCACCGCCCCGTTCACTGAACACGAAGCCCTGGCTGCGGTCCGCGCCATGTCAGCGGACAGTGCGCCGGGCCCCGATGGCGTCGGACCTGCCTTCTACAAGGCGGCCTGGAGCACTGCGAAGTGAGACATCATGCGCTTCCTCCACGCCTTCCACGACGGCACCGTTGACTTGCAACGCATCAACATAGCCCTCATCGTCCTGATCCCGAAGAAGGATGCAGCGGTGGCGCCGGGAGACTACCGCCCGGTGTCCCTGCAGAACTGCCTAGTGAAGATCCTGACTAACATCCTAACTTCTAGACTGCAGCTGCAGATCGCGAGGCTAATCGACATCGACCAAACCGGCTTCATCAAGGGGCGCTCCATCTCGGAGAACTTCGTGCTCGCCACGGAGCTCGTGCAGCTCTGCCACAAACGACGCGCACCAACACTGGTGATCAAGCTTGATTTCGCGAAGGCCTTTGATTCAGTAAACTGGAACAGTCTGCTCAAGATCCTACAGGCCCGCGGCTTCCCCCAGCAATGGAATGTATGGATGCAACAGTTCCTAACAACGTCGAGATCGGCAGTTCTTGTAAATGGCATCCCCGGCCCCTGGATCACCTGCAAGCGGGGGCTCCGGCAAGGGGATGCGCTCTCTCCCTACCTTTTCCTGCTGGTCGCAGACATCCTGCAAGTCATGATCAAGGCCGACGCCGAGATCAGGCATCCCATGACAGATGGGACCGCCTCCGTGCTCCAATACGCGGGCGACACGATCATTCTGGTCTGGGCGGACCTCTGCAGCGTGCAACGGTTGAAGCAGACGCTCGACGACTTCTCCATGAGCACTGGCCTGAAGATCAACTTCAGCAAAAGCACGGTCACGCCGATGCACGTGCCACCCGTGGACCTCCAAGCATTCATGGACCTGCTACAGTGTAGGCAAGGTACTTTCCCCCAAACGTACCTCGGCCTACCCTTGTCCAACATCAAGCTGCCACTATCTGCTTTCGCTCCTCTGATCGCCAAGGTCGATCGATATCTGGCAAGCTGGAAGGCGCTCCTGCTCAGCACTGCTGGGAGAGTGGTGCTGATCAATGCAGTCCTGGACGGGCTGCCGACCTACGCCATGGGCGCCATGGCGCTGCCGCCCAGGGTGATCGCTGCCCTGGACGCGCGACGCAGAGCGTTCCTGTGGACTGGTACGGCAGAGGCGAGTGGCACCCAGTGCCTTGTAGCATGGGAAAAGGTGTGCCAGGACAAAGAAGACGGCGGCCTTGGAATCAAACGCATCGACACCACGAACGCCTGTCTGCTACTCAAGCTGTTGCACCGCCTACACCGGCCTGAAGGCTCGGCATGGGCAACTTGGGCCAATGAACTCATCGACATGGCAGACCTCCGCGACGAAGCTATGCGGCACTCCATCGGGTGGCGCAAGCGCGATCTCCTCCCAGCATACCGGCAAATCACCACGGTGCTCATCGGTGACGGGAGGAGCACGGCGTTCTGGCACGACCGGTGGCTGTCCGACACCCCTCTCGCCACCATGATGCCTGCTCTCTATAGCCACTTCGTCGGGAAAGCAGCGTCAGTCCACGACGTTGTGGCCTCCACTCTCCGAGGGCAATTCCAACGTCGACTGTCTGCCCAGGCAACGAGTGAACTCGATCATCTAACTTTGATGCTGCAGGATGTGACGCTGAGCGCCGAACCTGATGAACGCTCCAGTTTCTTCGAGGATGGCCACCGCCGGCTGCTGGCCGGCCTCATCTACAAAACCTCCACCCGCGGTGACCACCAGAGCGCCTCCTACAACTTCGTCTGGTGTAACTTCGCCCCTCCCCGAGTCAAGTTCTTCGGCTGGCTCCTCACCCAAAACAGGATCCATTGCCGAGCAGCCCTCGCCCACAAGAACATACTCGACGACGCGCGATGTGAGCTTTGTGGTTTGGCCGAAGACGAGGCTGCGGACCACATCTTCTCTCGAATGCTCCTTTGCCCGATCCTTTTGGATCGACATTGGTTGGTCGCCATCGGGGATTGCCAAGGTTTCGTAACTCGGAACACTCAACCGCCGCCAAGGGTTGCCAAATCAGTATTTAACCCTCTACTTCTCCTCCTCTGGCTGGGAAATCCGGAAGCACGTAAACGAAGTGGTTTTCGTGAGGAATGGCGCCCGGACATACCACGACTCAAAAACGCCACGCAAGAAGTCGGGCCGAGAACCGGAGATGCCGCATCCCCGGGAAGCATGAAACTCTAGCTAGGCTTTGGAGAAACTCTCTTGCTATGTAAAATCCACGCCCCCCCATCCTCCCTTGAACAAAATTTGTAACCAAGGCCCTGCCTTCCACCCACCGGTCTCTCTGGCATCTATGGAATATATTTTGCAGGTGGGGATTTGTTATCCCCCCAAAGTTGACCTCAAAAAAAAACACATCGACCAAAGACGCTGCCACGAACCCCAACTTTCTAAGATTAAGGTTTAATACATCGATCAAAGAATCTGAGCCCGCAAAACAAAACTTAGCGCGTCCTCAACAATAGTTTCTTAGCTAGTATTAGACGGCATGGTGAAGACTGAAAGGGAACAAAAAACAGCTCGCTAGTGTCGAGTTACTTGCCTAGCTCGTACAGATATCCATAAATCCACTGCCTTTGGCGGAATGACCCACTCCGAAACAATATAGCGCTGAAACACTTTTTTCATTTTTTTTATGTCTACTCATCTAACAATTTCCTTGTCCTTATTGGAGGACACCTTAGCGCTATGCTGCCACCATTGCTTGTCTGGCAATCTGCGGGTCCGAGCGGTTGGCCCCGAGCACTCCCCCGACCACCTGACGGAAGCCAATGCGGGCCATAGAAGCGTGTGATGGCCCAGAACAAGGCCCAATCCGCGTTGTTACTGATGAGCATTGTAGCTGCTCCCTGCAAGTGAGTTTCTCCTTTTTTTTCTTTCCATTTCGCTTTCCTATTTCTTTTTCTTTTCCTTTTCCAAGTATTGTTTTAGTCTTATTCTTATTTTTTTTATTTTATTTTCATTGTGCATTTTTCTTTTCCTTTTTCCTTTGGTTCATTTCATTTTCTTTTCACTTTCTCCTCTATTATGGCACCTTTTTTCTTCTTTTGGCTTTTTATATTTTTATCTTTATTGTATTTATTTTTTTGTTTTGCCATAATTAATTATTTTAGCTCCAATTTCTATGTGCATTTTTTATATTTTAAGTGTTTCTTTCTTTTCTTCCATTTACTTCTCTTTTTTTTTTTATGCTTTATGTGGATTTTTTATTTTACTTTAGTTTTCATTTTTATTTTTATTCACTCTATTTATCTTTTATTTTAATTGTTTTCTTGCTTTAGTTTTTTTATTTGCTATTTTTCATTTCATATATTACATGAGATACAAGTCTCTTTGCATAGTATTTCTATGATCTTTTAAATTTCCTTCTTTTCTTATTTAAGTTATTTATTTATTTTTCTATATATTTGGCATTTGATATTTATAATTTTATTTGCACTTTTTGTTATTTTATTCTAATTATTAATTTAAAAATTTTTATTTTTATTTAAGATATGCATGTGATGTTCCATGATGTATTTTGTTGATATTCATGCAGTATACATATGTTGTTCACATGGTATATACATGATGATCACGTAGCATATATGGAATGTCTACGATATATATATACATATGGGTTTTTTAATTAGCAGATCTTTTGTTATATCTAATCTTTATTATCATTACAATCCTGATTTTTTAATTAGCAAATGTTAAAAGGTGACCTTCTAGATGGTTCTCTACAATTCATGAATAAGATATATTTCTTTTGAGATACATTAGAATAATTAAATTAGAAAGATATTATGATATTCAGGAAACTTCTAGAGGCAAGCACTTGTCTCACCTTAAGAGTCTCGATGGCCTATAAATAAAGCCTCTCCTCTTGTCATAACATCCATTCAAGAGCATTCTCAAAAAAGACCATCCATCTAAGAGCATGGTAGATGAGAGAGTATGGGGAGGTGTTTACACTTTTGCCTAATTTATGTTGTCTTATAATAAAGTTTTGTTCTTGTAAATGTTATTGTCCAGTTAGCCTTAAGTCATCAATTTAGTAGGCCTTGGGGCCACCTTGTTTTCAATAGCAAATAAACATACGTGGTCATAACTATTTAGATATAAGATATGACTAAGATAAAATATTACTTATGTGTATTTTTATGATTGTTACAAGAAAAAAACAATCAAATTTGACGTATCCACCCTCTAAATTTTTATATCATCTTCGCTCAACTTTTACGGGTGTCTTTTGAACTCACGTGTCTCTATTTCCCTCCTTCTCTTTATGTTTCATTTACCTATTGAAATCACTATATACTTGTTAGAAAAAATCAAATATACATGGAAGATAAAAAAGTATTCAAGTATTCATCCGCAACTAGTTTCCTCTTAAAAATTGAAAGAGGACGCAAGCTTGAGAAGTTGCAAAAAGTTGAGGCGGTTTTTTTGGCTAGTTGCATGCATCTAGTTGTGGATAGAATTGAATAGACATTTTTTAGATAATACTTGCTATGACGATAACTTCGAATATTTTGTGACTTCGCACCCCAAAAATGTAACTCCCTTGGTGTTAAGCACGTGTGGTTTGTTAATTAAGTTATTGTGCAAATTCTTCTTTTGCATATGTGATATGTTGATTAAGTTGTCGTCCTCATAGAAATGGTAGCCAAAACCTAAAAGTTAATAAAAAGTTTATGCTCTTAACAATTTTATGCCCTAAGAAATGGTTTTATTTAAATAAAAATGATAAGTTACGATATAAACTTAGTAGACGGCAATTACACTCTGATTTGTTTAAGTTTTGTAAAGTTAGATATTTTATGACAGTCTCAACATTTGAACCTAAAATTCATTTCAACACCCCTCCTATGACATTGTCTGAAATCTTGCTGACATTACTATGTTGGTATGGGTGTCCTGTCTAGGTTTTATAGCAATTAGGCCCAACCTTTGCTTGAATTGGAACTTTGAAGTGTAATATATAAGTAGGTGTAGATTAGTGTCAGATGATGATTTAACTCTCACAATACCTAACAACTAATCACGTAAGAGAAATCAGATAGTAGCACATAGTACATAAGGAATTATTGATTTAGGATCACGTGGTGACCCCTAGTCTAGTTGGGGTGATGATGTTGCTAATTTTTATTCATATGCTAGTGTATAGGTGCTAATGCTATGTACTAGATGGGATGAAAAGAGAGAGGTTGATCAGGAGCCCGATCGCTAGGCCCCTACACTCCTTTACATAGACAGATTGGGTAGGGTTACAATGAGAGCGATTGACTTATCAGATTGGATGCCTAGTTTTTATACAGGATCGCATGAGAGATCAGGTCTATCATATCGTCAAGATTTGACACCATCAGATATCCTTGATATTTTTTGTTCCCCAAACTCACGGGCTCGTAGTCATTCGTGGTTTGCGTTCCGAGGGTTGACACCCGTTAGGCTAGTCTTTGGGCCATATATATGGTTGGTGATGGTACCCCAGGTCCATATATCCGATACTAGCCCTCGTGCGATTTGATGATAGCTTTGCTCCATAGTACTAACTAGTAGGATTCCCCGCGCGCTGCTGCGGGTATGAAGTATAAATGTGAGGAGTTTATAATGGTCAAAACTATGAATTAGTAGATACATATATGGGTGTAGTAGGTAAATTACGAAGGCTGTATCCATTGACATACATGGTATAGATTGTTTGAACTGGGCATCACTCAAATCTCATCTAATCGAACCCCCACCCCTACTATACCCAAGGTCACCCCCTCCCAAAATTCTAAGAGTTTTTCTTCATAAAATTATGCATATTTTGGAGGACCACATGTAATCCATGTAATAAACAGTTTTGCTAGGTTTTTTTTTGCTTACAAACGGGTTTTTACTTAGAAACAGCTTTTAAATTATCAAAATATATCCATGTGGGGTCTTATTTTGAAGAGTTTATTACGAGGAATATCATGGTGCAATTGGATTTTAATTATGATACTTAGTTTAGGTGCTATGGCTTTTTTTCTATTCAAAAGAAAAAACTAGTAAAAGATAAATTAGTCTTAGTGGAGGTAACTCCTTTGATGATGTCAGCTGATATTATTTTTGAAGTCTCAACCAATCAGAAGCAAGAGAATTACTTAGTGGGGTTAAGATTATAGGAGTTATAGATGAGCCTCTACAACCTTTGGGAGCGATTGGATCCAATTAAAAGCATCTTGGATATCGAGGTCTTGAATACTTTGGACCAACGAGACACCTCTGTTGTAAAAATTTTATACTCATGAGCGCTAAATCTAAATAAATTTATAACTAAATTATACATTATCCAATGAGTATGGATTTTTTACTACAATTCATGAATACAATAATTAGCCCACCATAAAAATTTTACCACAGTTAGACCATAAAAACTGTATCTAATTATAGAAAAGCATAGATCTAAAGCTATATAGTATTAAAAACTCTGTAGTAAAGCATATCATATTATATGTTCACAGTTTAGATCTACACATGTGGAATACAATAAAATTGGTTTTTCTATTTTATGATTTTTCTATGCTTTACTATGATTTTTTAAAAATTCAGCCCAAATAAATGAAAAAGGAAAAAACAAAACCATCTTTAAAACCACTTATAACCTGGTCAGGTAGAATAAATGGTTTTAATAAAAGTTTACATAGGTGAGTTTCAGAGTTGAGCGAGAGAAATTGGACTCGGAGCAGAGTTGATCACATCGACAGGGACTAGGCCTGTCGTCACAACCAGACAGCCCAAAAAACCGTAGTCGTGTGCTCGCGAAACAAAACAGCGGATCACCTTATCCAGCAAACAAACAGGCCGCAAGATGCTCCCATGGCGAATGTGGCCCATGCAACTATTAGCTCTTGGGCCGGCCCGCAGCCACGCAGGGCCTGTGACCATATGATGACGGATGGCCACCTCAGGCCCCTCAGGCCTGATGCGGGTCTGACAAGTTTTTTTTCTTTTCCTGTTTTCGGCTTGGAACTAAAACCCAGCGGTTGCTACCGTGTTTGAAGTCATTTTAATTTTTTCTGTGCTTTTGAAAAACTACTCTCGCTCTCTTTTTTCACTGCTCTCAGTAGAATTTTGTTTGGTGCCTTGGTGGTCACTCCCTCTCTTCCGGTCGGCCAACAAACAAACACGCAGGCAGAGGACAGTTTGGTCCGTCCAGGCCACATGTCCCTGCTGCGTGCGTCTACTGTACGACGCTACGCAGCGAAACGGGCGGGGAAACCGGAAGTCAAAAGGGACCGTGCGGAAGCACCGCAGCATCCCGCCCATGTCCGGCTGCTCGCCCCCGCCCTGCACCGAAGCGAGGCGGAGAGGCAAGACAACCTGTGGTGCTCGTTCACTTCCAGAACGGTCAAAGATCTCCTCGGGCCGATCGATCCCCCTGGTGCCGGACCTGACACCCGGATCTCCCGAGAAGCGGTCACGCTCAGGTTGTGGTTGGGCGGGCAGCAGGGCATGGAACTTCCAGGCCGTTGCCGTTGCAGGGCATGGAGCATGCTGGGCTGCTGCTGTGACAAGTGACAAGCCAAGGTGACACCTACGCGTCGGTACAATGTCGACGACGAGCAGCAGCGCGCTGGCTGTTAGACGTCGTCGTAGTCTCTCGGAGAAGACATCGAACACTGCAGCCGCAGGGAGGAACAGGAAGGTGCGCCTGCTACTTGACCGAGCTTAGATTCCTGAGGTTTTCCTGCTGTGCATACTCCCTCCCAAGTCCCAGTCCCAAAACAAAAATATATTCTTTGGATAAGATTTAGTTAATAAACCTTATAAAAGATATAAGCATCAATAACTATTAGTGTGTTATTTAGTTTAGAAACATGTAAAATTATTATGTAGGTTTCCATTTAAAATATTGCAAAAAACCTTGCTATTATATTATACTAAATAAATATTCCTAATTAAAATTATCACAAGACATATTAGGAAAAAATCAGAAACACTAAGTTTGTTGTTTTCCATTAAAAATAAAAAATTGTGTCACAAGCTCACTATACAAACCTTGTACGCATATGCATGAAGCACTAAACATGCCGATTTCCAAGACAAATACACCGTTCAAAAGTTTGTGATGATTTAACGACTTAAATTAACCAAAAATCCATGCCTAATTCAAAGCAAAATTATACAACATGAACGTCTGTGAGAGTTATTAGGAGCATGCACAACAACTATCCAACCTAGACACCAATATTTTGGCACAAGCATGAAAACTCATTGATGCAATTTGAATCCACACGTTGCCACTTGTTTCTCCTTCCCCCGTGCTCTACACCTGTCCATCATGCCCCCATTGATATATACTCCCTCTGTCCTGCAAGAAGTGATTTCTGAAGTTGTCTTAAGTCAAATTTTTAAAACTTTGACCGAATTTTCTAGAAAAAAGCATTAAGATTTATGTTATCAAACCTCGTATCATTAGATTTACCATAGAATATATTTTCATAATATGCTCAAAAAGTCGGTCAAAGTTAAAAAAGTTTGACTGGCACCATTTCTAGGAATCACTCCTTTCAAGAAACAGAGGATAATATGATCTAAACTCAACATTTCATTTTTCTCCCCCCATGTTTGTGGCGGGGAAAGTTTTGCGTCTCTACTAGCTTGGATGGACGGGCCAACCAAAATGAATGTGTTGATTCCAACGATCTCTTTCATGACAGTGACCTGGAGGGGAAACATATTCTTGCCGATGATTTTGTAACCAAGTCACAACAAGCACTTTTGCCTTTTAATACCCTATGTGTAATTGTTACATCATGAGAAGCTCATAATAGGGGCAACAAATATTATTTTCTTCCCAAGAAGCTTATCACAAATAGAAATGAAGTGATCACATCAGGATTGGCAACATTGTAGTAAGTGGCATGCATAGCGAGCCTCAAATCACACGTCAGTGATGATGCTAGGTGATACAATTTGTAAAGAGGATTGGACAATAATTTCATTTAGAATGGACGTAAAACCTTACCTTAATTCGGCCTCAATAGAAATTGCATACTCACAAGATAGTACCCCCGGACCCTTTTCTTAGGCGTTCTCAGCAAAATTCCAGATACCAAGGAAAAGAATTAACCAAGCATAAAGCTCGTGGCTCAAAAATATAAATGCATAGAACGCTGGTTGAAAATTGTGTACGTGATTAACTACGGCTACAGGATTGGCCGAGTTTCCTGATTTAAATGCATGCATGCATAACACGAAAATAGTACTAAATGCAAATGAAAAAAGGAATCACATGCAATAAAACCGATGCACAACTTAACTACCCAAGAGCTATGATGCCTAACATAGCGGTCTTTCTGAAAAAACGTGAGTACGCCCTATAAATCGGTCCGGTGGGAGTAGTGAGCTAAAAAAAAATGAAAGAGGGATAGAGGGACCTGCTATTTATGCAGCTTCTTGCTAGTTTTTATATATATTTTGAAGTAAGAAAAATTAATTATCATAGTGAGTACCTACTCACACTATTTACGCAGGCCATTCGGGGGATTCGGCTAGTTTAAACTGTACTGGTCCGTACGTACGTGCAAATCTGTGTACGCGTTCGTTCTACTGGGCTACTGCAGCAGGACTTTTATCAGGGTAGCCTAGCCTGCCTTTCCAGTCCTACCGGACCGACCCGCTAGGGTGCTTGCGATCGCGTCAGCGCAACTGCCGCGCGCTAGTTTTTTCACTGTTCGTTGGTTCGTTCGTCAGGCTCCGCTGCTTCGAATCGCAGTTCGCCCCTACGGGGCGCTAGTGCGGCGTAGCCTTTACCGATGCTGTTGCTGCACCGGGTAGGGGCGACCCCGTCATTGCAACCAAACCTGCGCCTGCCACATGTGTCTCGTGTCTGTCTCTGCCTGGTGCCTGCAGCCTTTTGTAACCGTCGCCTCGGCGGCACCCAACCGCTCGCTGTAACCGCGGCGGCCGTACGCGGCGCGGGGGCCCGGCGGTGGTTTCTGGTTGGCCGCGGGCAGGGGCTGCCGGCCGTTAGACGAGTCCCCTCCGTCCGCCGCGCCGGCGTGGGGCCGCCGAAAGCGCCCGGTCCTTCTCCCCACTTCCACCCGCTGGCCTGCCTGGCTGCTCCCACGATGCCGGCCCGCCCACTTCCACGAACCGCAGACGCGGGCCGGGGCGCCGCACGCCGGGCGCCGTTCTGCTCGGCACATGCCTTCGCTGTCCTTGCCTCCCGCCGATGGAGTACCGCGACATATCGCGCCAGCTGCGCGGGGCGGCGCGGCGCAGCGCGGTGGACGACGATCGATCCACCGCTGCGTCCCGCACATTTTTTCCACACGCGGACACGACACGCCCATGCCGCCATGCAGCACTGCACGTCGTCTGCGCTAGTAGAACGTGTATATCCGTAGTACTGCACGATTACCAGGTACTGTACACAGGTCGTCGCAGTTTTGTCATTGCATACAGCAGGCGCAACCCAATGCAAGTACTACTCGCGTGGATCGTGGCTAGTGAGTGAGTGCCGTGTTGAGTCAAAGAAGGGGCAATCATTTTTGGCTGGAAAGCTGCAGGGATGGATAGCTGGCTGGGCTGGCGCCGAGACTTTTGCAGAGGAGGTGCATGTGTCAGGAATATCGTTCGCAGATGCAAGCGGATTCGGTATACTACTCCGTACTCCTCCCAGCAGATGACACTCACGCAACACGCAAATATGCAACGCGACTACGGAGTCCCCATCCATCTTCGCTCTCCTTCGCTTCGCATGCATAAAGCTGTGGGTGACTGTGAGAGCCTGTGATGAGCAGGACGAGGACTGGTGTGTGGACTAGTAGTAGCGCTGCACGAAGAAAGGAACCTCTGCCGTCTGAAATTTTCACGGAGGCTGGCACTGTTGATGCGCCCGTCCGATGGCATATGCAACGTCCTACAGTTGGTAGCAGTAGGATGGTCCAGAGACCTCAAGTGCCGGACACAGATTTTACTATCCTACTTTCTCATGTGAAAAGATGCCTCTGCCATGCAGTCGTTAACTTTGAGTGGTCAGATCTTGACTAGGCGCAGAGATGGTCCTCGCATGCATTTTTTGACCGCTAGGCCGTACGCCTCGCGCCCAATAGTTTTATTCACACGACGTTGGCTGGTGTAGTGCAGTGCACACTGCGCCTGGTCGACGGTCACTGATGAATGAGGGATGGTCCTCTTCGACTTTTTTGCGTTTAGAAGTGGTAGTTCTTGCACCGCTCCCTAGCTCGCTTGCTACTGTAGCCTCTATAGATCGACCAAACGCAAAGTACTGCCGCTACCACACTAGGTTTAGCTACACCGTGTACCTAGTAGCTTCAACTAACACTACTCACTCCCGATAGATCAAGGTCGAGGGATCCATCATTCATGACCCGTCTCGATAGGCCCTGAAACTGAAACAAAGAAATGACGGTACGCACTCAGCTCTAAAATACCATGAGTCTCTGAGGGTTCGGCTAGTCACATAAATTGACTGATAAAATAAACTGACTGATTTGCTGCGACTGATAAGTCCGGCTTATAAGACGAGCGAACGTGACGTCCTAAATCAAATTTTAACTTAAATATAATCAATGATATCATATTGGCACCAATGGATACATTATGAATTAGGCCCCCTTTGGCTCACAGGATCGGCAAAGGAAAAACGTAGGATTCCTCCGTCTGTAGGAAAGAAAAACTTCCCGTGTCCATCCCATTCCTTCAGAAACAGTCCGCTTGCATTCATCCATTCACCGTTCCTCTGGAATACTCCATCGTCCTCATCGTTTCGCGAGCCATGGACATAGAAAAAGGGGGCGGGGAAGAAGCAGAGCAGCAACAGCCTCAGCCCCGCAACCGGCCATCTCCCTCACGCCGCTCTACGCCCTCGCGGCCGCCACGCCGCCCTCTGCCGTCATCTCCGCGCCGCCGCTGGCCGCTCGGCCCAGCGGACGCCGGTTCGGCCCGCGCGACGGCGGCGGCGCTCGGTCTGGCGGCGGGCGGCTCGGCCCCCCGGCTGACGGGGGCCCCTTTACCCGGGCGGCAGCGGTTCGGCCCTCCTCCCCTCCCTTCGTCCCCGGGACCTGCCCGACGAGATCCTCGCGCTCGTCTTCACGTAGCTCCGCGCTGCTCCCTCACTGCTCGCTCTTCTCCCGGTTCACGGCCGTCCACGCTTCGCGCTCACCGGCGGCTGGCGGGGCCGACGCGCTACCCTCGGAGCGCCTCAAGGCGCTTCGTCGGGGTTGCCGTGGCGAGCCGGAAGCGCAGCGTGCGGCGGCGCGCCGCGACCCTCTCCCTCTCTCTCGTTTCTTGCCTCGGACTTCCGCCAAACATGAGCTCGAACCTCATGGTTTTTTTTTCCTCTGCCGATGTGAGCGAAAGAATCCGGAGGAATAGATTCCCTACGTTTCACCCGTGAGTTCCCAAAGGCACGATGGACGTCGGCAAACCCATGGGATTGGATTCCTACGTTTCACCGGCGTTTCACCTGTATACCAAAGGGGGCCTTACTATGTTTTTATTATCCCTTTAGCATGATAAATAGTTTGACTTAGGACGGATAAAGAATATATTCTACGGTTTCAAATGAATAATATTTATGATACAAATAGTATCTTATTAGGTATGTTATTACTAATATCTTCACAAATCTGATGTGATAGATGGCAAAATCATCCTGTTCAAACTTATGGAGTTTATAAGTAGTACCACATTAGTCCATACCAAGCTTGCGGCCATGCTGCAAGTGCGGCCGATGAATTCGGCACCAGATTTTTGGCGAGATATGGTGCTGAAAATAACCCAAGCGACGCTAAGAAAGGCTCGCTACGCCACAAGTCTGGCCGGTCATGAAGCAAACACATGCTTAGCTTAGGCGGCGTCGTGAGCCATAGCAGCATGTGGCATGTCCTGGTTACGTTCAAACACCCTTTAGACAAATTAATAAGAGTACTCTTATCTTGAGTTGTCACTTCTTTTCGCTTCTCGTCGTGTCCCTAGCCGAGCCTGCCCGGTTCTCGCGTTCTAGCTAGAATAGCGCCCGTCGACCGTACGCACAGTACTACTGTTGGTGGCATGCTGGGGAGTTTCTTGCAGACCTTTGCCATCGTGCCGGCCGGGCGGCCGGCCTGGTGCGTGAACGGCCGCCATCCTGCCATCGTCTGAGCTGCAAGTAAACGGACTTATATTAATTGCTTTCGGGATAGGTCACATGCGTCCATAAATAACACTTTGCAGAAGAAGAGGCACTGTTCACACGTATACGAAAGAGTCGTGTCCATTCCGGGCTGGCCAATTGCACGTTCCTTTGCTACCATGGATATGGCGCTAGCTTGCTTATCTGGGTGCGCACGCAGCCAAACTCGAGAGATTTCACACAGTAAACACAGGCGGGACGCCGGGCCTGGCGCGCAGAGAGACGGGCGGACAGCGAGCGCTATAGCACCAAGACGGCAAGGACGCCGTGCGCCTTTTGGTGGCACTGGAGCTAGCTAGGCAGCTTAGCCAGCGTGACTTTTTCTCGCCCCCGGCCGGGGCTGGGGCCGGACGGTTCGGTCGGTCGCCGATGGATCGACGACGACCGCGGCATGTGGGCGCGCGCGTGTCGCGGAGGGCAACTGGCGGGAGTCATTGTGATCGAACGGTTAAGGACGATGTGATTTCAAGATGACAGCGCCCGCACACAGAGCGCTGCTGCTTGATCAGTTGACGCGAGGTCGCGATCCTTTTCCTGATCCGCTCACCGATTCCTTTCAGGCTCGTGAGAATTAAAAGAAGGGACAAGTCCAAGTGGGGGCAGAGGTCGACGCGCGCACGCCGTGCGTGCCGTCGGCGTCGGCGTCAAAATGCATGCTGCGCCGTGATCGGTGTGCTCGCGCGCTCGTCGTGGACGTAGCTCGCTTGCCAGTCGTCGATGGATCGTCGGCTGCTGCTGCTACTACTAGTTCCAGGTACGGACAAAAGTGGAGCGAGTGCCAGGAAGCAGCGCTCCATGAAAGGCAGGGCATGGTTTGCATTGGCTACGACATACAGGTACAGGACATACACAGCGACAGCGGTTGCATTTCTTAACCACCATGGCATGCTGCTGAGGGTGAAAAATAAAGAAGTTCTCGTAGTAGGGCGTACGTACAGTACGTAGCAAGTAAATTAAAGTCGTTAATAAAAGCTTGGACAGTACATCATGATGATGATAATCAATTTGCTCTAGGGTAGTAGTGGTCGGTCGGTTGTCTCTTGCCTGTAGAGAGAGAGCTAGCCAACTCGATCCAAGCCACCGACTAAATTTACAATAGTACAAGTGAAGGGAACATGAAAAAGAAGCTAGAAGAGGAGGCGGTACGTGACACAGAGAGAGAGAGAGAGAGAGATCACATGGAGGAGCCATCATATGGATCGGAGGACGGATGACGAGGGAAAGATCGACGAGAATCGAGAGACTGCGTGGAGCTAATTAAAGTAAGGAGGAGGAGGATAAGCTTGCTTAGGCCCTAGTGCTAGCTAGTAGTACCCTACCCAGTGAAGCTTAGCTCGCGGAGACCATCATACGTGTGCGTGTAGCTAGTACATTTTGATATGGAGCTAGCCACATGATCTCTCAGATCTAGGGATCGAGACAGGTAAAAGGAGGAAGAGAAAAGATAGTGCACATACATGTAGAGAGGGGGAGATATATATATATATATACCCTAGCTAATTGAGCTCCATCAGCCCCCGCACGTGGCCAGCCCAGCCAGCCGGATCGGAGAACGGATGGCGGTCGTCGTTGACCTCTCGCGCTGTCGGCCCCCGGCCGGAGCCCTCGCCGGCGCCGGCGCCGCAGTAGGAGGTCGATCGTAGGCGATCAGGAGCGGAGGATGCTGCGGATGATCTCCGCGCCGGGGCTGTTGTGGTCCATGGTGGACATGAGGTCCGACAGCCGGTCGCTCAGGTCGTCCACCTCCCGGTGCAGGCTCTTGATGTAGCTGCAGGTCTCCTTCAGCAGCTTCGTCGTCGACGCCTGCATTACCATTACATCCGCGTTAGACGACGTTTTAATAAACGCACACACACAAAAGAGGAGCCGCCGGCACAACAGCTAGCCCCGGAACCACCTACTACTGTATCTGTATTAGCTTGCCTCTCAACCTAACTACATCACTGTTCATGGACTAAGGACCGTGCTGTGGTAGCTAGCTCGAAAAAGCGAATGAACATATATAATGCGAGTTGAGCGGTCGTCAGGTGGCAACGGCGACGCTACCTGGCCGGAGCCGCGGCGGCGGGAGCTGGGGAGCAGGGCCTGGAGCTTGGAGATGAGCTCGTTGATCTCGTCCTCGGAGATGTTGCCACGCGACGACGACCTTCGGCTCGACATCCTCGTTCTCTCTCTAGGTCCTCCTCGTCGTCGTCGTACTTCGCCGCTGCCGCCGCCTGCCGGAACGAGCGACGAACACTCTTGCGCGCAGGGATCAGGCTAAGCGGGCTGTGAGACCGAAGCCAGCCACCCGCGTGTGTGTGCGTCCACCGGCGCGCGGCTCGATCGCTGGCTCGCTGCTACCTTGTGGGAATGGGAACCGGGAACGAAGGTGTGTACCCGCGCACTGGGCTGGTGGTCGCTCTGCAGATTAAAGCTGGAGGCCGGAGTGAGTAACTGAGCTGTGAGGGAGACAGAAAGGGAGAGGGTACCTTTATAGCGAGCTGGCTTTGGGGTGGATCGATCCAGATTGAGTCGGGTCGCAGCGCAAGTGTGTGTGTATGTGTAGCGGCGGAGACGAAGCAGCAAAGCACCTTGGTGTGGTGTGTAGTAGAGTAGTCGTGTCGTTCGATCGCCTGCAAAAGAGAGAGGCCTAGTTGGGGCCCCGCGTGTCTCTCTCTGTCTAATCACCGCGGGAGCCTCGCTCAGGCATGGCCCACCGGTAGGCAGCCAGTGGACCCCAGGTAGCTATAATGCTATGACCACCCGCCACTTGCCACGTGCTCAAGCTGGGGTTGCGTTGCTGTATCCTGTAGTACATATACTCCCTCCGTTCAAAAAACGCAATTTTTGACTTTCGGTCGTCAGGTTTGACCATCCGTCTTATTAAAAAAAAAATTATATATATTATAAAATAAATGATCAATTATAAAAGTATCTCTAATAATAAAATATATCATAACAAGATATATGATATTTATTAAAAAAATTTAAATAAGATAAATGGTCAAACGCAATGACCGCAAGTCAAAGATTGCGTTTTTTATGAGACGGATGGAGTATTTTATTCCATCCAAACGGAAAGAGAAGAGGACGTAAGTCGTCCTCTGCCCCCTCGCTTGATCGAGCTAGCAGCAGCCATGTTGAGTGTTGACCGATGCAGAGATAAAGAAATAGCAAATCATGGGTGAGCAAACAAGCCATTTACTTTTCATGTCCGCGCCTAGGTTTTGATGCTGTGATTCGATGTTAATTACCCACGTATTTACTGGTGATGAACTACAAGACCACGTCTCGTTTGTGTTCTTCAACCAAAAGCTCTATGAATATCTTCATGGAAAACTTTTTTCAGGTAGATGCACGTCGGGGACGGATGCTCTAGGATTAGAAAGGTCACCTCGGACATACATAGATCACGTCAAAAGATGCAAATATAGAACAAAAATTAGTCGTAATTGGTTTCTCTGTTAGTAGATTGGTTTCAAACAAATTGGATTTGAAAAAAGTAAAATGGTAGATTTATTTTGTTTTTAATCAATTGAATGACTCAAATAATTGTGATTCTCTCATGAGAGAGAGAGAGAGAGAGATGGTCTTAACTATTATCATCACAAAAGCAACTCCAAATTGGTATAGATAACCAAAAAAACGATTGGTTCAGAAATCGGCCTAGGTCGATTTGGCGGGGTGAATTTTCACAAAGACATAATTTCCTAATTAGGACGTAAAATTAGACATTCTGCATATGCATTTTGATCACCTCAGCGTGCGAAAAAACAATGATGAAGTCCATTATGCAATTCGAAAAAGTAACCAAAACAGTCATAATGGATTTAAAAAGAAAAATAGCCTATATGGTATTGCTGGGATGGATATTCCCAAAAGCGTATCTCTATTGTCCCAACTCCGAATGTGCTTTTTATATGAATTTTGACCGCCTTAATAGGAGGAACCCAAGTGCAAAGTTCTAATTCGTATTTCGAGAAAAGTCGCAAAAACTGGCTTAGCTAGTATGGAAATTGCACACACCACCCCCCCCCACCACCACCACCAGAATTAACCTGAGTTTTCCTCTTTTAGCATAAATTTGAGCGTTATCACATCTGAATGATAATGAACTCGTAATTCGACGTGATAGGGCAAGTGGGAGGAGGTAGCAGGCATCGTGTACAACGTAGGAACCTGCCTCCAACTTGTAGACAATCATGATCTATAGTTACACTTTCTCCTTAATGGAACACCTGCTAATTAACTTATGCTGACAGAAAAGAATCTACTGCCAGCATGTTACTACTACTACTACTCTACTAGTAGGTTGCATGTAGGACAGCACACGGACACGGAGCACGTCTTAATATTGTATACTGCACACATACGTGCACGACAGCGACTCTAATCATCTACCGGGAGTCTTAATAAAACATAATCAAGCTCACATTATCTGCTAAATAGATTAATGAAGAAAACAGAGCCTCGAACAGCACTAAAGATGCCTCTGCCCCACCCGGTGCGGTGCCCTGAATCTAGCTACCGATCAGCAGCATACGTGCGCAATGCTCCATCCCCGTGTCTGATGTCTGCAGACTGCATGCGGTGTCGCCAATGACACTATTTTAGTGTCCAATTCAGCGCGAAAATGAGCGTAATTGAACGCAACTAACACACACGGGCGAGGTGTATCTATGCCAATGCCAGCTAGATGGCATAATAATACGATAATCAAGGAGCGTGATCGGCGTATGTAGCGCACGGACGCTCAGAGTTTGTCCACACATGACGACCATACGTGATCTATCTGTAGTAGTTCTGTCGCCAACCAAGCAATATGATGCCCGGGCGGCGGGCTGTATGCGCTTGTTGACCATACCATCCATATATATACTGTACCACGGAACGTACGCACGCAAATCTCGGAGGGGCCGACGTGGAACCCCCGCGCCGCTGCCATGTCGGACGACGATGCATTATCATCAGGCATTCAGGCCCCGGCCGACCGGACAGCGTGCGCCAACCCTTTCACGTGACAGTCGCGTGGGCGCATGCATGGGATGCTGCGCCGAGGCGGCTGGGGCGCTTCCGACGCTCTGGCTGCAGGCCCCGTCCGTCGTTCGTCGCGTCGAGAGAGCGAAACAAGCAATGTGTGTGCTGGCCTAGCACTAGCAGGGGGACGCGCCGCGAGCTGAGGGCTACTACGTACGTTGCCGCGCGCGGTCTGGTGACTGGTGGCGCGCGCGCTTACTCTACGTGAGAAGGAGACAGGGCCACGACATGCGGCGCGCGGGTGGCCGGCCGGTCGCGCCGGGGCCGGGCGCGCGCAGTTGGTGCTGCTGGCCCTGCAGGCGTTGCTTAGCTAGCGTGATAGCGCGGTGGAGCCGGCGGGGTCGGGCGAGACAGCTGCCACTTGTGGCGGGCGGGCGGGCGCGGGGAGGGAGGGGAGGCCCATGTGATGTGAGGCCGGGGCGTGCATGTGCATTCCTGCCGCCCGCGCGCGCCGGTACGGTGGGCTCGCCTCGCACTCGCTGATGGCGACCCAGGTCGGGCGCCGCGCCTACGTACCCACCGGCCGGCCGGTCGGTCAGGCTCTGATGGGTCGGTCGCTCACGCGGCCTGCTTCGCGTGGGCGGGATCTCGTTACACGGCACGTACGCCTGTCGCCCCTGCCGGGGCTACTGGCTGGGTCCTAGTGTGCACGTCGATCGTCCCTGCAGATCGATCCATCGACACCCCTCCCTCATATGCGGTCATGGATGTTTCTTACCGGTACGGCCCCCTGTCTCTTTCGGCTCCTGCTACTACGACTCTGTTAGGCTTGTGAAAAGACCGGACCAGCTAGCAGAGCAGAAAACGGCCGATCAGGAGGCAGGAGTAACTCCGATCCGATCCGATCCCGATGCCGCCAGCTGATGATATATAAATGCAGGAAACAAGTCGGTCACCCCATGTTGTAGTAGTACGTAGACATGCACCACCTGGCCGTGGACCGTGGTGCGTGCAACTACGGTGCTATAGCTAATGAACATGAGCACACAGGCCAGGCCCTGTTGCCGGGTCGATGCACGCCGCTGCTCTGCCGCCTACACCATGCTATTGCCACAAGCAAGGAGCTCACGTCAAAGGCTAGCTAGCTCTCACGGATAATGCGTGCGCGCGTACGGGGTGCGAGCCGGCACCTCTGCTTTTTGGATCCTATCCCACTGCCGTTTCCAAAACCGGTTCTTTTCCCCCGTATGCAGCGGGTGGCTGTGTAACAGTAGGCGAAAGCCATCAACGATCGACCATGCATAAATTACGGCATTCTCGCATGTAGAAGTAGTACGTATGATCCATCCTCGTCTGGTATCTATCTATCTAGCCTAAAGATTGGTTGGTTGGTTTTGGTTAGCTTGCTCGCCGGGCCTAGCTAGCCAGCCTAAAGATGGCATACGGCAAAGGCAATTAGGAACAGTTGCGTGTGCCCGGGCCCTCCGCAACAGTCATGTTCGATCCACTGTCCACCGGGCCCAAAACGCCTCCGGTCTGAAAAGGCAATGCTCACTGCAGCAGCAGAAACATCTGCCATTTTTTACAACTACTAGTAGCTCTGCAGCTAGAGGTAGGGCGTTCCATATTGCCAGCAGTGCCTCAGCAGCTAGCAGGCCAGCAGTTATATATGGTACTGTACCACGTACTACCGCGCGCTAACTACTGTAGTAGTACGTACATTTGTGGACCTCTAAACTGTGTACGATCGGTAAAGCTGCAGCAGGTACGTACTACGTGTCCGTCCTGACAGTGGCCAGGCCTGCAATTTCTAGGAAGCGAAGCAGAGTCGCGTAGTACTAGTAGCCAGCAAAAGCAGCAGCCAAAGCCAATGGCCAGGCCAGCTACTGGTTGCAGTGGTAACGGTGTGGCAGGACACCCAACCCAACCCAACCGTAGGAGAGGAGAGGAGGAAGAAGAAGTTGCAAGGGACCGGACCAAGTTGCACGTCGCCGTCGCGGTGTTTATTGCATGCATGGATGGGGGCGGGGGCGGACCCGATTGCATGCGCTGCTCCCCAGCCCCAGCGCGGAAGGAAGGCAGCCGTGGGCTCCCAACACGTGCCTGTGCCCGACGTCACAAGCAACCGCCGGCCACCACCCCCACATCGCTCGGCAGACAGCAGTTGCGGCGCAGGTACTCACTCTCTCTCCCTCTCTCTCACTTACCTCAGGTCGGTACACGTACGTGTACGCTAGCTTGTACTACGAACGAACCCTAGTGCAAGCAACTGCTGCAACAAGTCACGGCCGGCACGCACAGGACACGCACGCGTTGCATGCTGCATCGCACCGACGACGGTACGCGCCCAGTGGTTATGTGTTTCCTGGGGCTCGCCGGTAGCTCTCATCTCTAGTTGCCATTTGCACCAGCATCGTCCGGAGGGAGTACGGCTTAATCTGAAAACATCTCACTTCTCCTATACTCCAGATAAACAATTTTTCGTTCTTGTTCAGACAATAGAGCTACAGGTTGTTTGATCATATATTTTTTTTAAAAAAATTGTCTATTATATGTAAGTCCCTCGGTCATTTCTAAACAAAATCTACCTATTTCGAATTTATCAGCCGGCTGAATAGAGCCAGCAACTCCTTAATAGCAATTACAGTAAAAATATGTAGATGAGCTTTATACTAAGATAAAGGAGGGAAAAAAGGAGTTAGTAAGTTTTATAGCCTATAGGATATATATAATTATAATTAGCCAGCAACAAAAGACTATAATAATATTATAATTAGCCTTGCTCTAAATACCCTGTAGCCGGCCGGCCGTGCTCGATCTGTAGTCGTTGATGTTTTGCTGTTGTTAATTGTCATGGAATCCTGCGATGTATGTTCGGGGCTAAAATTTTACAGTACTTTAGTTTATCTTCCGCTAAAGATAGATATGACTTAGTATATGATACGTATTTTCTATGTTCCAGGGTAAATGACTTCGGGACGCGCGCGGTGGGTTCTGGGTACAGCATGGACCAGCAAGGAGCGCCGCAACTGCAAGACGATGATATCGTATTGAAACGTCGCGCGGTCGGGGTAAAAGAGTGTGTGAATCCGACCAGATGAACGCACGGCTCCCCCCGCTGCTGCTCTCCAAGCTCTAGGTCTTACTCTGCACGGGCTTGATGCATGAACCTCTGAATTCTTAAGTTTCATCGTGTCACATGATTACCCGACCGCGCATTTGGCATCCTGCAGTGACTTAATTGCGCATGCCGCCGTCGATCAGGACTTAAACTTAGCTAGAGACACACCCCGCGGTACCCGTCAGACCTTGTACATGTGGTTGGTCGTCGGCGACCGGCGGTTATCTTTGTGCCCGTCCACACACTCCCGCACTGCACATCACTCGCATAAGCTCCCGAGAAACCGCACGTTGTCAAACTGCCGCTACGGAGCCAGCACGGATGCTCCGGCGGGCGGGCGGGCAACCGGCGGCGAGCCACTGCCGAGAGTAGCCATAGCCAGGGGAAGACCGCGTGGCTGGTGCGATAGGATAAACAGAAGAAACTCGGGACGAGAGAAAGAGAAGAAAAGAATGGAACAAGTCAGTCATTTTCCACTTAGTGACAGTGGTGGTGGATAATTTTATCTAATTCCACCTAATTTAATGTTGTGGAGCAACTCCTAAGGTGCTCCACCAAATCCATGAATCTAGGGGCACATCCATTATTTTTGTGGAGCATCTATGGTGGAGCCGAGACCGTTTGGCTAGAAAAAAAATAGAGCGGAGCTGTTCTGTAAATCTATAGCTGCGTGGAGCTTTGTCAAACACTCCCATACTATGGTCTTTGCAAAGCCTGTAGAGATGTTAACGATCGATACATACTCTAGTCATGCCAGTTCCATTCTTCTTGATACAGACGATAGACCAACACGAATGAGGAAGTCTGCAACAGTATCAGTATATGATATTTTGGTTTCAAACACCATTAACTAGAAAATGCATTAAATTAATTTTAATTACAATGATTAAATTACCTAGTACTAAAAACTAACTTGCTGCATATGTTTAATGCACAAAAGATGATGAAAGTACAACTAAAGAACTAAAAGGATAGTAAAATAACTATTATGATCACCTAAAATAAAAGATAATGGTATGTTCACTGGTTGAGCCTTGATGCATTGGGTCACGTGTAGGATGAGATTGCAACAAAGACAGTGATGTTGATGAGGAATAGGAAAAGACACTGGCCCTGAAAAAACTCTCATGGGTTGCTACGCGAAATATATTGGCCTTCAATACTTTATTATTATTATTATTATTAT
The DNA here is from genome assembly GCA_015844335.1 of Chrysopogon serrulatus. Taxonomy (NCBI): domain Eukaryota; kingdom Viridiplantae; phylum Streptophyta; class Magnoliopsida; order Poales; family Poaceae; genus Chrysopogon; species Chrysopogon serrulatus. The sequence continues at coordinate 55,644 of JADLZL010000660.1, forward strand.
TATTATTATTATTATTATTATTATTATTATTATTATTATTATTATTATTATTATTATTATTATTATTATTATTATTATTATTATTATTATTATTATTATTATTATTATTATTATTATATAATAGCTATATATGTATATCTACTACATATATACACACGTGGACCCATAGTGTTTAGGGTCCCCTGGCTGTTGCACCTCCTGCTCTGACCCCTAGAGACGGCCCTGTTAACTAGCTACTTCTCCATACTCAAAAATAAAGTCATTTTAGGGGTGAGATTGTTTCACTTATGAAGTCGCTTGGCATCGGTCAAGTGTGTTATGGATGAGATTGCCTGATCGTTTTGTATCCCATCGCTGAGTCCCGAGGTTAACAACCCCTCCCTCGCTCCTTTCCGAATACAAATTTGGTGTGTGTGACTTCTTGATGAATTCCTAAACTTATTCATTTAGTCTTTACAGTGACAAACACACAAAACAAAAGAAAGCACAAATATGCAGTATAAAAGAACAATTAAATGTAATTGTGAGGCAAACCAAAAGAAATAAGACAATGTATTTACCAGATCTGGTAAATACATTGTCTTATTTCTTTCGGAATCCTACTTAGACAACGTATTTTCTAGAGTTCGGAACACCACTTAGATGCTACATCTCTGTTATGGAAGCCGTGAGTGACAACTTTGGGGTGCACAACTTTCAAACAATTTCCACATTCCACTAGATGATTTTTTTTTCCTTTCCAAGGGCAAGGTTGGAAATTCCTGCAAGACACCACCACACCAAAAAAAAAAAAAAAAAAAAAACTTGGGTGCTCGCCGGTGACACCTAGCATCTAGGAGACAAGATCTAAGAGTAAAAAAAAAACACACTTCACTATGAAACTTGGTGTTGACACGAAGTGCTCAAGCAAAGCTTTGCTGAGTTCACCAAGGCTCACACTAGCTTACAAGGCTCAAATCTATCTCTCTATTCATTGGATATGGCAAATGTCACTTAAATCCCACAAACGGTGAATTGGGAGCTCTCCCAAGACCATTGTGAAGTTAGAAGAATATCCAAGCAAGTCGTTATGAACCTGTAGGTGAAAAGAGGCTTAGCCTGATTCCAAAACTATCTCACAGACTGATGATGAAAAACACGCAAGCGGTTTTTAATAGACTGGCAGTAGAAATGTTTGCACGAAGTTTGTACAGGCTGCAATATGTCGTCTGACAAACAACGTAATAACGAAACTTAAGTCTCTCTTGAGATTTGAAGCCATGCAATAATCTGCAATCGGTACGGGCCGGGTCGGCGTACCTACAGTACCGTCAGTCTTATAAATCTGTAGCAGTTAGAGCGCAGTGCTGCTGCCTGCTGGACCGTCGTCCGTCGGTCGACCGGACCAGTGGAGACCCTATAGCTCCATCCCAGATGTCATAGACCGAACCCTACGTATCCAATATGGCTTTGGTCCCATGACCAGGATATAAAGTATGTGGGAACTGCTGTGCATCATCAACTTTCATTCAGTAGACCGTACGTAGTGCCCACCGCGCCTCGTGTGTAATAGAATTGGTCCAGTTCTAGCCCCTGGAGCAGGACCAGCTTAACCCACGCACGGTCGGCCAGTTGTATTTGGACAGCGATTAGTTGTGGACACCAAAGCTGTAGATCCGTGGAGATTTAGCAAGGATATGATTCTCGTATGTGTCGGCATCTTAATTCATTTCTTACCTGCATTTCCCGTCGGAGTTGCAAATTGTGCAATTTTCCATTTCTGGATATATATAAGAAGCCCACCAGCATTATTTCATTTTTCAAGTCATAAGTAGTACATGCATAAGGTTTTGCACGACTGATCCACACAAGTAGCGGTCCTGAACGTACACATACGGTGCGTCGTAGAGACGTGCACAGATGTCCACGCCTCACATGCACCGCTCGCGCGCGCCCGCGGCGGAGATCAACTCGTGCTCATCCGCGTCGACGCGTCTGTCGTCCGATCCATCACAGCAGCTGGTCAGTAGCTAGCACCAAGCGTGGCGGCGTCAACTCCTGAGGGCCAATCAGGAGAGCAGCAGCGCCTGCGTAGCCTATAGTATCATCCCCTAGCCTCCTGGGGTCCCTACTCCTACCTTACGTACCTAGGCGCGAGTGTCGCACCGCCAGTGCACCGGCGGGTCGGTCCTCCGATCAGCCGTCGTCTCGTCACAGCATGAGCATGATGCATACACGGCGGCGCACAGGAGTACGTAACACTCGCTTCGTTTGCGTCGGCGGCGCACGCGGAGACCAGGTGCGCTGTGCAGTGCTCGGCTCGGCTGCCAGCGGGCGGAAACGCTGTGCCCGAGCGCGGGACGGCGGGAGAGACGAGCTAGCCCAACAGCGCGTACGTACGTGGGACGACGGGCGGCGTCGCTGTCACGTTCTTGGGGACGGGGACCAACCGAAGCGAATGCCGTCGGGGCGCCGCGGGGACCGGGCGGTGGTGGTGGCCGGGCTGCACGGCTGCCCCCACGGCAAGGTGGTCTGCCTGCCCCTGCGCGCGGGCAGGCACGCACCAACTGGTGCCGCTGCCGCGCGCCCGCCCGCCTGCGGCCTGCAGGCCAGGCCACCCGCCCGGCTCGTCCGATGGATGATGGCCCTCCCCGCCTGTCCCTCTCCGTCCGCCCATCTTTTCCTGATCGTTAATCCCTCGCGAGGCCCAGGGTTCGGTTAGGTGAGTGACAGACAGCATTATCCGGCGGTGGTTCGGGGCCGGGAGGCACGCGGGCACGCGTGATTAAGGCGGAATCTTTCGGCCCCAAGATTTGTAGCCAAAAGTTGTTGCGCCCTCCGCCGCATTAACGCTCCGGTTGGGTCGGGGCTGACACGGGTCTCCATCCATCGACGTGCATGTTGTTGGCTTGGCAACGAGAGTCCTAGCTTGCGATCAGACTCACACCGAAGCGCAACATTGCTGTGGTTCTGTGGTTTGGTTTTTATAGCGATAGTATACTCCGACGACTGAAATGGACCAAGAAAAGGGAAATGCATGATTCCCTGAAAGAGGCAGACCGTCAAAACACACTGATTCACCAGCCTTCAGTGTGATTCAGTTCCCAACCGAACAGCTTTAGTAGGGGGAAAAGGCTGCTTTCTTGTTCCTTTCAGAAAGAGAATAGACTGCCGCCTTTTCTCTCTGTATATAAGGAAAAGTGAAAACAAGACAAAATATTTGCAATCTCATAACTAGTCTCTCTTCATATATTTTCATAAATATAATGTACCATATTACACCAACCAACACGCTAAGAATGTAGCTGTATATAAGATACAAAATCTGTATGAAGTAAAACAGTGTAAACTCTTCCAAATTTGACAATCCTTTTTCCAAACTTCAGACTGATGTTAGTTAAGTAGTACAATTCATCATGCATCATATACCCGATGTTTTATTATCTTCTCAGTGTCAGCAGCTGTCAGATGCCTAATGCCATAGTCCCTCAACCAATTCTTATCTGTAAACGCCCCATCTCTGAGCTGCTGCTTATCAATCTTCAGTAACCTCAATCCCTCGGACATTCGAGGGAAGAAGCCTTCAGGTCTCAGACACCACGCTGAAAAAATTGCAAACAGAACACTCAGGTCCCCCTGTAGCCTTTCCACTCCATCGCTGCTAATCTTTGTGCCGCTTGTGAAAATGCCGGCGAAAAGCAGCTGGTCTACCCCGCTTGCCACACTTCTCCATACCGTCACAAAATCAATGGTATTTAAGCCACCTTGCAGCTTAGATAGTTGCCCTTGCATGTAGTCCAAAGATTCTATGAAGGTTCTGGATACAGCAGGTCCCTCTGATTTCTCCAGCCACTGCCTCCTATTTTTTAGATAATCCCGAGAACGAGCATCAAATCCACGCAAAATGACAGTGGAAATCTTATCGGCCCATTCCACTCTGAACTCTTTCAGATGATTTATCTCTTGCTGAAAGATACACCCACCCTCACCATCTACAGGTAAATTTTCCATCTCAAGAAAGAAAACATCCTCACACCATTCTGTCAATATGGATTCTAAATATCGAGCTGCATTGATAGATTGTGACACCTTGAGCACAGCATTATCATCTGCCAGAGCAGTTAGCCCCTCTGCTTCTTGACACCTCCGAAGCATGTAACCAAGGAATTCCGATATGATGGGTGCAGCAGTCATCCTAATGAATTCTGCCCTAAGCATGATGCTAGGAATAGGACGAGCACGATCAATTAGCAAAGACAAGGTCTGATGGACAGCGCTGGTGATTACTGGAGACTTGTAATCATCTGAGTCATACTCAAGCATAGTTCCTTGAATTCTTGTATTCCAATTTTTCTCTAAATCCATTGCTGATTGCAGCTTATTAAGGCTCTCCTGTCTCTCAATCTCTGCCCATACTTGAAGCCAATCTGGGCGATCACAGAAGACACCGAGGACTGAGATCCTCTGCCAACTGTCATCATCCTTTACCGTAAGTAGCAGTCCAGTACTCGAGATTAAATCGTGAATCCGCTTGTCAAAAGATATCATTAGATCAACAAGGCTCAGCCACGAGACCCTAGCCTCATACACTGTGCTGCCTGCATCACTTGAGCTACTACTTTCCTGAAGAAGTTCAATCTGCTTAGGAAATATCTCTTTTCGCCAAGTATGTAGACAATGCAATGACCATTCCTGAAATCCACTCCTCCCTACAACTATACCCAATAAGGTTGGCCTTATCCACAAGGGGCTGTAGAATCTCATCCATGGAATCAACAAAGTCTCTAATTATCTTATAAGCAAGGGCAAAAACAAATTCAGGCTTTTCAGCCCATTTTGAGAAATGGTGTTGTGCAGCTGTAGATATTGGATTTACTAGCTCTTCAATTACCCATAATGGTTGACGTAGTTGATTGCCCACATCATGCCCTTTCAGTTGTCTAGATTTTCTACGTTTCTGCAATTCCTGCAAATTGCATAGTGCAAGAAAGCTCTCGGAATACTTGCTTTTCAGGTCACCCCCGCATCGAAAAAACAATGGGTTCACAATCTCTGCTTGTTTCCCTGAATCAATACTTGAAAATTTCGAGCCAGCAAGTGAAGGAGGCCAGCGAAGGGAAGAAAGAAGAGACCGATGATCAACAATGGCTTGTGGTCTTAGTATAGCTAAAGATCGATCCACTCTGTGATCCACGGAAGATAGAAGGCGAGTCCATTGTGGTCTAGTCGCAGTTACAGAAGCTAAAAAGATCTTCTATGTTTTTAAGATATCCAATAGCAACATGGTGTGTTTTCTGAAAAAAGAAAAGAGAATGTCAAAATTAGCAGTTGTCAAGTTGACTCTCCCAAGAATCACAATATGACAAGATCCATACCTCCGAATTGTCTACAAGAGATTTAAGTTTTCCAGTAACAGAAGAAGAAACGGCATCTTCTATATCACCCACCAAACTGTCAAGTTTGAGAGCCATTTCTGTATAGGACAACCTACCGTTAAGAACACACCAATTACAAAGTTAAAAATAAAGTACTACAGCAACTTAACTAAAAAACAAGTGGTAAGCCAAGAGAAGGGCATGTAAATATAGATAATGGAATTGTGGTAACTGGTAAACATCTAATACCAAGTGGAATAATTAAAATTCTTAAGAGTCTGGTTAAATTAGTTTTGATTATCAAATTCAGTATCCTGATAAAAGTCACAATTACCCTTCCCTATAAATTCCATGCCATTGTATAGTTGAATTAGTACAGCTACAATATATTAGACCAATCATCATTTTCATCCAATGATGTAACCTATAATGTACATCTTCTTTCAGGTCTCCAACAAAAGTAGAGAACACTTGATTCGAGCTAGCACAAAATAATGAATATAAGAAGAGACCATCAGCAACTTCGGATTGCCAGAATTAACATGATGTAAATAAGATGACAAAACATGGCCAAACAACTTACAAATGTTATATTTATTGCATGGCAACACAAAATGAAATAAGATTCATTGCAACACCGACCGTCAACAAACTTCACCTAAGTTGTTTCAATATAGCCAGTACGAAGTGCAGACAAAGGATGAGGTTTTGCGATAGGCTTGGCAAGCCAACATTTTAACTAGCCACTATTACAGAGATAGAATCCAATTTGTTTATTATTTGATTATTTCAATATCAGTTGTCAAAACACAACAAATTTTCAGCATTAAGATAATACTGATAAACTCTGGACATGACTATGAGTATGAACTGGCAGTTTGCCACAGTAAAAAAAAAAAACATTATAAAAAAATGCACAGTAGGTACTGCAAGTCTCAAGTCTGCAATTGTTGATTTTATTCCTTGTGTGCTGATTAGTCTTACCATTCCTAGATAGTAGCTAATTAGGCAGTAGCTAATTAGTAGCACGATCTGTGCATGTATCAGCCTGATTGAAAGGCTTGATTAGTTTTCCTTGTAATAGCTTATATTAAGCATAGCAATACAACCAGAAAACGCTGCCAAGTTTGACAGCACCAAAACAAGACCGTGTACTGTGCTCGCGTGAGTTGTGTGTGTGTGTGTTCCTGGCCATGACCTTGCCGGCGGAGCTGTTCGCGTTGTCTCTCCAGCAAGTTCCAACAAGTGGCATCAGAGCTAGGCTCGATGAGTGATTCCAAGAAGCCAGCCGACGGCTCTTCGGACTCGAAGGAAGGCGTCATGATCCAGCGGGTGATTCGTGAGGTGGCGGCGGGGAATAGCTACCCCGTCCTCACCAAGACCAATTACTCCCAGTGGGCGTCCTTGATGAAGATGAAGTTGAAGGCGAGAATGCTCGGAACATCATCGAGGCTGGGGGGTGCCGATGAGCATGACGAGATGATGGCGCTTGACGCTCTCACACGCTGCGGTGCCACGAGAGATGGTGCCGGCGCTCGTCGATAAGGCGGCGGCGGCGGCGAGGTGGGATGCCATCAAGGCGATGCGAAGTCGGCGATGACCGAGTGAAAGAAGTCCGCCGCGATGCAGCTCCGACGGAAGTTCGACTTGGCGTCGTTCAACGACGGCGAGACCGTCGAAGATTACGCGCTGCGCCTCAAGGGATGGTGGCGACCCTTGCCACGCTGGGCGAGGTGGTGGCCGAGTCCAAGATCGTGGAGAAGATCCTCCGCAGCGTGCCGGCACGTTTCAAGCAGATCGTCCTCGCCATAACGACTGCGCTTGGACGTGTCAACCATGTCGCCACCGACCCGGTGGGGCGGCCGAAGGCCGCAGAGGGACTCGTTCGAGGAAGCGCCCGGCGTCGCTGCAGCATGATGGAAGGCTGTACCTCACCGAGGAGGAGTGGGGCTGGGCGGAAGAAGCGCGAGGCGGAGAACAAAGCAGCCGCTGGCTCGAGCTCTAGCTCCGGGCGGATCGGGCCCGCCGTGGCGGGCGAGGACGTGGACGTGGGACGCGACGGACGCAGGCCGAGGTGGTCCGCCCTGGTAAGCCTATCGGTGATGATGAGTGCAGGAAATGTGGCAAGACGGGCCCCTGGGGCCCGTGAGTGCCGCTCCAAGCCCAAAAAAGGAGCAGGCCCACTTTGCACAAGAAGATGAGGAGGAGGCGTCGCTGCTGCTCGTGAGGGCGACATCCTCTTCCCCCCCCGCATCCGGCGTCCACATCAGGGCCGCCGTCTTCCCCATCGCCCTCGGCGGGCGCGGGGCGGGCGCTGCTGGCGCAGTGGCCTCGGCGCGGGGCGGGCGCGGGGCCGGGCGCAGTGGGCTCGGCGGGCGCAGCAAGGGGGCGGGCGCCAGATCCAGCTGCCGCCCGGCGAAGGCTGGATCCAGGTGAGGGAGCAGAAGGTGCTCGCCCACCTCAAAGAAGATGGAGACCGCGACGCGGGGACATGGGTCCTGGACAGGGGCAACCAACCACATGTAAAGGTGTCGGGAGGCGTTCCATGAACTCAACAAGGAGGTGCTGGGAACGGTGCGGTTCGGGCGACGACTTCGGTGGCGCAGATCGAGGGCCGGGGGACGGTCACGTTCGTGCGCAAGACCGGGCGAGACTCGTTCGTTCGCGGGGTCTACTACATTCCCCGGTTGACGGCGAACATCGTCAGCATAGGGCCTTTCGACGAGGTTGGGTACAAGGTCGACATCGACGACGGCATCATGCGCATCCGAGAGCCAAACCGTCGCTCGGCCGGGCAAAGGTGTCGCAGCGGGCGAACCGGGGGTTGTATGTGCTGAACCTCAAAATGGCACCTCGGTTTGCACGGTGGCACGTGACGACCCGGAGGCCTGGCGGTGGCACGCCGCCTCGGTCATGTGAACATGGCGGCGCTGCGGAAGCTAGCTCGGGAGGAGCTGGTTCGGGGCCTGCCGGAGATTGGCCATGTGGAGCGCATCTGCGAGGCGTGCCAAGCTGGGAAGCAGAGGCGCACTTCGTTCCCGGCCCGAGCAGAGTACCGCGCACAGGAGCTCCTCGACTTGGTGCACGGCGACCTGTGCGGTCCCATCTCACCGGCGACTCCGAGGGGCAGCAAGTACTTCCTGCTGCTGGTGGACGACCTCAGCAGGTACATGTGGGTGGCCGCGATTCCTTCCAAGGATTGCGCGGCGGCTGCCATCAAGGAGATCCAGATGCGGGCGGAGGGCGAGTCCGGGCGCAAGCTGAGGGCGCTCCGCACCGATCGTGGTGGCGAGTTCACGTCCACGAAGTTCGCTGAGTACTGTGCAGCGGGGGGAGTACATCGCCAGCACACCGCGCCGTACAGCCCACAACAGAACGGCGTGGTGGAACGCCGGAACGGCACGGTGGTGGCTGCTGCGAGAAGCATGCTCAAGGCAAAAGGGCTGCCTGGATGGCTCTGGGGTGAGGCGGTGAGTACTGCTGTGTATTTGCTGAACAGGTGCCCAACAAAGAGTGTGGACGGAATGACTCCGTTCGAGGCCTGGTACGGGAAGAAGCCTGCTGTTCACCACCTCCGGACATTCGGCTGCATCGTGTATGTCCGGAACACGACGCCTCACCTCAAGAAGCTGGATGACAGGGGGCGGAAGATGATCTTCATCGGCTATGAGCGCGGGACTAAGGCATATCGCGCCTATGACCCTGTGGCAAAGAGCGCCCATGTGACGCGGGGACGCCGTGTTTGACGAACAAGCTCAGTGGGACTGGGACACCGGCAGCGACTGCAGCGCAGCCGGTGAGAACGACGACGTCTTCACGGTGGAGTACTCCGTCATGACCCAGGCCCCTCCGGTGGTCGAGGACACCGGGGAGGCGCCTGGAGCTGCTGCTGCGGTGTCTGGGGACGAACAGACACTGCCACCATCGCCACACGCTGGTACAGCAACGTCGGGAGGAGCTCCTGGGGCCGAGGCAGTGGAGTTTGCCTCGCCTCCAGGAGAGAACGGCGACAACCTGGATGCCTACTACGACGAGGACGACCCTCTGCGGTACCGGAGGATTGACAACATCCTCGGTCCAGCATCGCCAGTTGGGATTGTGCCAAGGGTACTGGTTGCTGAAGAGCTTCTGGTGGTGAGTTCTGATGAACCCAGCACACTTGCTGAAGCTGAGCGCAGCCCAAGCTGGAGGAAGGCGATGATGGAGGAGATGGAGTCCATCGAGGACAACCAGACCTGGTCGCTGGCTGACCTCCCACCTGGTCGCCGGGCGATTGGGTTGAAGTGGGTCTTCAAGGTGAAGAGGGATGAGCACGGGGCAGTGGCCAAGCACAAAGGCGCCTCGTGGTGAAGGGGGATGCGCAGCGGCATGGCATTGACTATGATGAGGTGTTTGCTCCAGTGGCACGGCTGGACTCGGTGCGCCTGCTCATCGCTCTTTGCGGCGCATGAAGGATGGGAGGTGCACCACATGGACGTCAAGTCGGCGTTCTTAAATGGTGACCTCCAGGAGGAGGTGTATGTGGAGCAGCCGGCGGGCTTCGTCATTGCTGGAAAGGAGCACAAGGTGCTCAAGCTTCACAAGGCGCTGTATGGGCTGCACCAAGCGCCACGAGCCTGGAACGCGAAGCTGGACAGCACGCTGGTGTCGCTTGGCTTCAGGAAGAGTCCATCGGAGCACGCCATCTATGTGCGGCAGAACAGCGGCGCGCAGCTGGTGGTTGGTGTGTATGTCGATGATCTGGTGATCACCGGTGCCAGCAGCTTAGCGGCGACATCAAGCTGTTCAAAAAAAGAGATGGCTGCAGCGTTCAAGATGAGTGATCTTGGCCTGCTTCACTACTACCTCGGCATCGAAGTGAAGCAAGGTGCAAGCGGCATCTCACTCAGCCAAGGGGCCTACGCTGTCAAGCTCCTGGAGAAGAGCGGCATGGCTGGGTGCAATCCCAGCCAAGTGCCCATGGAGGCACGTCTGAAGCTCAGCAAGTATAGCACAGAGCCGCTGGTGGACGCCACTGCCTACAGAAGCATTGTTGGGAGTTTGAGGTACCTGGTAAACACTCGCCCTGACCTTGCATTTGCTGTTGGGTATGTCAGTCGGTTCCTGGAGGAGCCACGGGAGGATCATCTTGCAGCAGTCAAGCGAATTCTTCGCTATGTGGCGGGAACCAGCAGCTGGGGACTTTGGTTTGGGAGAAAGAAGGAAGATCAGGCTCTGTTGACAGGTTTCAGCAATGTGGAGGCTGATCTGACTGGGTTCAGCGATGCTGACTTCGCTGGAGATGTTGATGCTAGGAAGAGCACAACTGGAGTGATCTTCTTTCTGGCCAGTAGTCCAATCACCTGGCAGTCTATGAAGCAGAAGGTGGTAGCTCAGTCCACCTGTGAGGCAGAATACATAGCTGCTGCAAATGCTGCATGTCAAGCAATTTGGCTGGCTCGGGTGTTGTCTGAACTCTGAAGTGAAAGGAGGGACAGCAAGGGCACCAATGCTGAAGGTGGACAACAAGTCTGTAATTGCTCTGATCAAGAACCCAGTACTCCATGGACAGAGCAAGCACATCGAGGTGAAGTATCACTTTGTGCGTGAGTCTGCAGACAATGGCCTGATAAACGTGGATTTTGTCAGAAGTGAAGAACAGCTGGGTGACATTCTGACGAAGGCTCTTGGCAGAGTCAAATTTCATGAGCAGCGTGCAAAGATAGGCATGCTTGATGTAAATACTCAGCACAGCAAGGCATAGGAGGAGATTGTTGATTTTATTCCTTGTGTGCTGATTAGTCTTACCATTCCTAGATAGTAGCTAATTAGGCAGTAGCTAATTAGTAGCACGATCTGTGCATGTATCAGCCTGATTGAAAGGCTTGATTAGTTTCCTTGTAATAGCTTATATTAAGCATAGCAATACAACCAGAAAACGCTGCCAAGTTTGACAGCACCAAAACAAGACCGTGTACTGTGCTCGCGTGAGTTGTGTGTGTGTGTGTTCCTGGCCGTGACCTTGCCGGCGGAGCTGTTCGCGTTGTCTCTCCGGCAAGTTCCAACAGCAATATCATTGGACTGCCAAGTGGAAAGTATGTTGTGCATTATCTCAGCACGCAAGTGGACTAGACCGCACATCTAAGAATGGTCAAAACAATATATTAAACTCTAGATAACCATAAAAAAAGTGAGTAATGCATTGTGATAAACGCTTTTATTCCCTAGCAATGGTTTGGTTGTCATATCTAAGTTTACATTAAGGCAGACTATATGTCTGTCCAATTTTAATGCATTAGAACTTGTAATGAATTAAAATAGGACCGTTATGGTTAAGGTTTTTGTTTGCACCCTCCGTTGCCCACATTTAAGCCAGTTTAGGTTATTCCTAATCCCACCTATTCCACTTTGCCCTCTTCACTTTGGGAAATGCCAGTACAACGCTCATCTTGATATGTTTTTTTCAACATTCTATTAACTCTTTAAAAGTTCTCAATTCGAAAGTCAACTAGCAATGCCCGTGCGTTGGAGCAGGGCATACAACTTGTGGTGCGGTCATCTGGACCTGCCCATGCCAATTATAATGACCTAGCTATATCTTCGTTGGATTTAATTGGGCTTGGCCAGACCTTATTTCAATAAAATCAAATAAATTCCAAGGCCCATAATAAGTGCTCGATGCAATAAAGGATTAATCCCATATGGAAATCTGACTGCAGATTAAGTCACCTTAAAAAGGTGGCTATTGTCTACATCTGTTTTGAGGTTAACAAAGGTGGAAGGCGAGCCACATGCCCAAGCTCATCGAATCGCAACACCACGGGCTCGGGCGGTCAGAGTGATACAGTCTACCTCTGCTGCGCCTCGGAGGGGTGATAGTGAGGGACAGACGGACGGGGGGTGATAGTGAGGGACAGACGGACGGGGGGAGAATGACGGACCAAAAGGGGTAGGAGCGGGGACAAACGGACCGAGGTATAGGAGGGAAAAATTTCCGTACTTTAGGTATAAAAATATAGATTTAGCCTGTCCATCTACCATGAATATTACTACACCAGAGTATCCAATGTCAATGTCCCAATCATAGCAAAAATAAGAAATAACCAGATATTTAATAAGGGCAGGGAATGTGAGAGGTTGCGCTAAAAGAATAAATATTCTTGTTTCAGTATTATTATTGCAGAAGACTCATCAATCCAATATTGTTACTATTACTGAAAAATCTTCAACTACTGCAGTTGTGTACAGAATAACTAGCTAAGGACTAGTAGCTAGCTGCGACTTGTGAATCAAGAAATCTGTTGCTCAGTGGACACCATAATGCAATGTCCCTCATCACTTCCAATTAATTAAAAGAACAAAGGCAACACATACATACATGTGATCAAAATGAAGGCCTTGTTCGGTTGGGGTTGGAATTTTTCCAACCCTTTCCTGTAGCACTTCGTTTTTTTGTGGTAAATATTGTCCAATCGTAGCCCAACTAGGCTCAAAAGATTCGTCTCGTGATTTACAACCCAACTATACAATTAGTTATTTTTTTATTTATATTTCATGCTCCATATATATGGATAGAAATTGATGTGATGGAGAGAGAGTTGAAAAAATGTTGGAGAGATTAGAATTTCCTGTAGCACTTCGTTTTTTTTGTGGTAAATATTGTCCAATCGTGGCCCAACTAGGCTCAAAAGATTCGTCTCGTGATTTACAACTAAACTATGTAATTAGTTATTTTTTTATTAATATTTAATGCTCCATATATATGGGTAGAAATTGATGTGATGGAGAGAGAGTGGAAAAAGTTGGAATTTCAATCACCAACCGAACAAGGCGGAAGCACCCATTTGAGAGCAACCAGATGCCATGCCAATTAATTGAGTTAGCACCAGGACAGATATCATCATCCATCCCAGCTGTATCGGGCTAGATCTACACCAACCAAACCTAATTATTAACCCAACCAAACAGCAGCTTCAATCACCACAGCCAGCCTGCTCCCACAAGCAACCCCCATTTCACATTCCAGAAGTCACAGGGTGCAGTGCTAAAAGTAATTCCAGCTCCACACTGCCACATCATATCAGAATTCATAATTAAATATCCGACAGTTTCAATATCATGCAGACATGCACAGCAGTTTCCTCCACGCCTAACATAATGGTTTAATCTGTAGTTGAACCTTAACCAAAGAGACATTGGATGGAACAAACACAAGGGTTTTATGCACAAATTCATAACACAAACTCTTATGCCTAAATCAATACAGACTTGGAAAATTGGCAGTGCTGAGACAGTCACTCAAAATCTCAAGCATAGAAGGAATGCGATTTGCAGAAACTCTATAACTATATACTCACCGGCGTACTCTCTGATCATCTCCACTCTCGCCACCTCGGATGCCAGAGCAGGGAGTTGCTCGAACTGCATCTGCTCCGTTCTCACCTCTTCTCCAGCCCCTAAAAAAGAGGCAGGAATGACGAAATTACTGAAGTAAATAAACTTAGTAAGCTCTTATTTGAGAACTCTTGTGTGTTCAGCATACCTGTTGACCCGGACGCTTTGAGGGCACCAAGCCCGCCGCGGACGCCACGGAGGGCCGAACCAGCGACCTCGCGGCAAGACGAGTATGCTGCGGCAGCTTCCTGGAGGCGTACGTACAGGTTCGAAACGGAGGCCTCTAGCTCCGCACAGTGCCCGCGGATCTCGGCCTCGACGTCGGAGGCCGTGGCGAGGTCGGCCACCGAGCGGAATCGGGCATCGAGGAAACGACGGACTCCCGGGTCGATGTCTTGGAGAAGCGGGAGCGGATGGGATTGAGCTGCTGCTTCCATAGCGAAACGGATCACACCACAGCTTAGGGTTTGGATCTGGGGGAGGAGGGTAGCGTAGAGCCGTAGATGGATGGGGAAGGAGGAAACAGCTGAGCCGGGGAAGAAGACGACCTGCAATTTTTCACTCTGTGCAAGCCTCTGCCTCTGGGCCGCTGCCCCTGGATCACAACATCGCGGACGTTCCGGGTAACGGTTCATGTGACACTTGACAGGTTGGGCCGCTGCCTCTGGGCCTCAAGTTCCGTATGGGCCGGTTTGTTGGTGGTCCGTATGGGCCTTTTTTCTTGGCTCATTTGAACTATTGCCGGAGTCTAGTTTTTATCCTCAAACTTGAAAAGTCGATCAATATTTTTACTTTTTAGGGTTTATCCTACCTATATATATCTTCAGGGAATTTTCTCATAATTTTTAGGAGCTTTGTAAAATTGTCATGTATTAAAAATTTATCAGGTGTGTATCGATTTTTTTAATATAAAGGATAAAACTACTTGAAAACCCCTACTACTGAACAAAGACAAATTTTAAATGATTTTGAGAGTTGAGACTTGAGAGAGACATAGTTTATCTGGTTTTAGAGTTCGAAGAGCAAATAAATACGGACTCTAGCGATAGTTTGGAGGCAAAAGGGTTTCTTTTTCCATATGGACTGGGTTAAAGCGCGACCCGTCGCCGCTTATGGATGATGGCGTGACCATGCACGCAACATCCGCTGCCGACCACGCTACTTGCAACTTCACTGTTCCAGCCACTTTGCCCTTTAGCGTCCAAGGCACGGGGAGGCTAGCGGCGTGATGTGCACGATCCGACACCCGTTCCCCCCACTCCTTCTTTGCATGTGCCTTGGGACATCTAGTATACATGCAAAGTCGATACAAGGCGACTTAATCGAAAGAACAAAAACATTATCTTTAAACCGCTATTGCTACTTGAATGGTGTATCCATTTTACAGCGATATATTCTTCATGACGAGGCTAATAAAACTAGATATTACTTATACATGTTTTGAAAAACTTTATTTTGGTAGCAATTTATGTGTAAAATATACTAGAAGATTTATGAAAGAAGTCGCTACACATAATATAAAACTTGCTACCCAAAAAAATATAGTAAAGTTTTTACGCGGTATAGTATTTACATAAAGATAATGACCCCTAAAGAAAGTAGCATACAAAAACAAGACAAGCTACAATTTAAAGCAATAAATTATTAAAAATAAATATTGCATAAACTACCAACTAGCTAGGAGGGCAAGTTATTATACAACACATTACTAGAAATTCAGAAAACATGACTTGTGCCAACTAGGGTATTTATTAAAAAAATGATGGACAAGCTGCAATTTGAGGGCAAATTATATTGGAACAAGTATTTCATAAGCTTCCGATTAAAGAGGCAAGTTATTACATAACCCTTGTATTTAGGGAAACATGCTAGTTGATGATTAGAGGGACATTTATTAAAAAGACAAGAGTAGCAACTTAAAATAAAACAAGATTTATCCTAGGGAGCAAATTATTAGAAGAAGTATTGCATAAGGTGCCAACTAGAATGTAAGTTTATACAACTAACAAATAGGATTTAGAAATGCATTCGACCTAAAAAGGTGACTGAAAACGAAAATAAAAATATTGAAGAAAACTAAAACTAAAAAAACTAAAAATAAGAAATTGAAAAAAGAAACAAAAATTGACTAAAAACTGAAACTAAAAAACTTTAAAATAATATTGAAAATTGAAAACAAAAAATGAAAAAAGAAATGAAAACCCAAAAAAATGAAAGATAAAACATTTAAAACATTTAACTTAACTAAAATAAACAATGAAAAACTGAAATGAAATAAAAGAGAATAAAAGCAACAAAAATATTGAAAAAATGAAAAAAGTGGGCTACACTGCCTCTCGCACATGAGCACAGGCGGGCCGGGCACCAGGCTGCCACTCAAAAATAATATAAAAGGCCAAGCTGCCGCATGCTTGACGGGCCAATGGGTCGTATGCGAAGTCGCGCGCTGTCCTGCGAGCACGACCAGACGCGCGATACCTTTTCTGTTTCCATATCTTTGTGTGAGTTTGGACCCGGTGCAATATATGGGCTACTCTAAGAATAACAATATACAGTTTTTTTTTTTTTTTTTTTTGCAAATGATGGGCTGAATGTTGCTTTGACAGGAGAAGTGGTTTACAGTATAGGCCCATGAAATTATTACATGCTAGGCTGCTAGCGTTGGAGAGCCCTGGCCCATGGCCGAATTCATTTGAGTCGAAGAAAAAATAAAAGAAAAGAAAAAGGATACGTTAGAGCTGATAAGCTTCCGTGCATAATAGCAATAAATACTATGTATATCCCAGAATAATATAGGAGTTATGCACAAGTACCCTATGTGACTCAGATGCTTCATCAAATCTAGACGTCGTTGGCTAAAATAAAGTGGAGCTAGATGTAATAAACAAGAGTTGTTGGAGCTAGAGATACCCGACTGCAATAATAATTATTAATTTGAGCTGTTAAC
>JADLZL010000661.1:0-16040 GCA_015844335.1 Chrysopogon serrulatus
CAGATACGCACTCTGCGATGTCGATATTTATATCTTAGCAGGGATTCAAAGCTTTACTGATGTGCTTATCAGTCAACAATATTTTTTAAAACGAATCGTTTTAGTTTATTAGTTAGTTTATAAGTCTTGTCGAACAGCCTAACAAATTCAAAGTTAATATATACAGTACTACAAGTTGTATTAGGATTTTTTTTGCTACAGTGTTGTATGTCGATTGCCCTGACTGACCATGAGGTGACCGATTCGACATTTGATCTAGTTGTTGTTTAATTATTACTAATATTTTTTTCTTTACACATTAATTTTCATTCTAGTCGACTTTAAATCACACTACTAGCAAGCGGGTCAGACTCATTTGCTAGGATCCAACCAAAGGTAATATATGCCCCACGCCAACCGACCAAAGTAGGTAATGTTGCCCTTGATTGAGCCCTCGCCTTGCCCCCATCGGCGTAACACCGGTGTTACGTTAGCCTAAACTTTGCCATGTCATCATCATCATTGCATGAGCATTCATGATTAGAAAACCTTAATTAAAAAGATTAAAATGAGTTTATTTAATTCTAGGGTTTTGTTTGCGCTTTTTTTCATATCGTATGTGTATGTGTATGCCATTCAAGTTTCACCTACATGTTTGATT
This sequence comes from Chrysopogon serrulatus, assembly GCA_015844335.1. NCBI lineage: Eukaryota > Viridiplantae > Streptophyta > Magnoliopsida > Poales > Poaceae > Chrysopogon > Chrysopogon serrulatus. The sequence goes on from JADLZL010000661.1 coordinate 641, forward strand.
TGGTTTATAAAAGTTATCAACTAAAAGCAATCTTGATGTTTGCAAGTGCTTGGCTAACTCTAACTCACACCCCAAAGATGTTTTACAAGTCAAGTGAGGTGCAAGGAAGAACCAAATTTGAAATTTGAGTTCAAAATCCTAAACCCTAGCTTGATGGCTAAGTGTAGGGATTTGAATCTCACTTTCAATTTTGGTGAGCTAACCATAATTAATTTTCTAAATAAAAGTTGCTAACCATTGGCACCATTTCAAAGTATAAAGTTTGTACTTTGAAAGAGTGCCATTGGTTGAGTTTGAAAAGTGCCACAACATCATTAATTAATTGCCCAAAGTTTCAATTTGAAAATCTTTTTTCAAAAAGGGTGAATTTCAAAGTGTTTTTGCCCCCTTTACAATTTCACCTCAAAATATTTAAAATTTGGGAAAACTTCAAAAATACAGTTTGTGCATCTCTTTGAGCTCTACAACTTTGGTATATAAAGTTTTTCAAGTTTTTGAATAGAATTTGAAGTAATTTCAAAAGTTGTTTGAATTGCCAAATGCCCCTTTTGAGTTTTAAACTCTAATTCAAAAATTATTTGGTTTCATGAAAAACTTCCTACATGAAAGTTGTAGATCATGAGAAATAGAACAACTTTTATTTTTTAGAGATTTTCATCTTTTATTTAAAAATTAAAAGTAATTTTGAAATCCTTAAAATTTAGTTTTTGACCTCTTTTTGAATTTGAAATGCAAATTCAAAATCCATTTGAAATCTGACAAAACTTTCTAAATGAAAGTTGTAGAGCATGAAATTTTGTGCAATCTGTATTTTGGGAATTTTTCAACTTTTATTCAAGTTTTGGGAGTAATTTGAAAAGGGAAGTGTTGAGTGGCTTCGCTATAGTGAGCCGGGGGGGGGACACCTCACATTACCCATGCCGACCGGCCGGGCCGGCCGTCGCCGTGGCCATTCTCGGCGATTCCGGTTTTCACGCGTCTCCAACCACCTCAACGCCGCCGTGAACTCGCCCGACCACCCGTCTGGTCTCTCCTTGCTCTATAAAAGCCATCACCGGCCGTCGTCGCCTTCGTTTCTTCTTCACTGCTCCGCCACCGCAAGCTCCAGTCGCCGGCCAAATTCGCGTTCACCACACCACCATCATCCACGATTGCTTGCGCCCCGCTCCGTTAACTCCTTGCACCCCTCCCGAGCCACTTAGCAGCGACCTAATTTTTCGCCGGAGCCGGCGAGCTCGTCTTTTTCCTCCGGCTCGGCCAAGAGCGCCGCTAAGCTCCGCCTCTTCGCGACCGGCTACTTCTAGGGCCCCTCAACCCAACCGACTAAGCGTCTTGGCTTTGCCTCGCTACCCCTGGTCATCATCGACCCACTTTTTGTTCTACCCCTCTTGCCGCAGGGGCCGGCGGGAGCGGCCTTCGCCCGCCCGCGGGCGCCATGGCCGGGATTTGCTTCACCCGGCCGGCTACCACGTAGCTCCTCACTTCAATCAAGCGTGTCCCACGCCTCGGGGTGCTAAACCTCCTAGCCTCTCGTGCAGTTGCATCGAGGATCGGTAGTGGCATTCTCCCTTGTCTTGTAAACGCGCCGCGCCCGCGTAGCCAGAGCCGCCATGACCATGGGTGTGGGTGCTTTCCGGTGGTGGTGTAGGGCTAGCCATGTTGTACCTTGTTGTGATCGGGAAGAGTGAGGAGGAGGTGGGTATGCTCGTCGTCGTACGTGTTCCTCGCCGCCGGTGAACCTGGCCGGCCGCCGCCGTCCTCCTTTTGTTGTTGGCGGGAGCCGTGGAAAGGGAGGGTGAGGGCGACGCCCAGCGTGCCCGTGAGAGAAGGGGAGGCAGGCGTCTTGTTGGCTCGGGTGGGCCGGGCCGGCGCTATGCAAGCCGCTCGGGCCGCACAGTAAGCCCGAGGAGAGAAAGAAATGCTTTTCTTTTTCTGTTTTGAATTTCTGAATCTGATTTTCATCTTTTTGTTGCAATTTCTTTTGGGCAGCTAAAAATATACAAAAAATATGTTCTGGAATCCTTGAGTGATGTACTACCTAGGAAAAATACTAACTATGGTTTTTCAATAAAAATTAATTGTGCTTTAATTTGTTCTTTTAATTAATAAAGGCAAATTCCATGATTTTTAATAAATAAAATATAAGTCCAAAAAAATTATGAAGTTTGTTTTGTGGGCTAATTAGATGATAATGATCTTAATTATGAAGTTTGATCCTGTTTTGATTAAGTTTTGTATTATGCTTAATTAATACCTTGATTAATTAATGTTTAATTAATTAATCGTGTGGTTAATTAGGGTTTAATTAATCTCCAATTAGTATGTTTAATTAGCGGCTTTCAACAACTGTAAAAATGGTTAATAAATTAGTAATCACCTTTAATCACTATTAGGGTTGTTTGATTTTGGGATTGAGTGATGACCCTAGGTCATTAACCCTAATGACCTTCGGCATTTCATGTTGATTGCGTATCGTTAATCCGTCGTCGCCGACGTTAGTTATACCTTCTTAGTGCAACTATACCGTGAAGGAAAGTTGTACTCAAGATAGGTTAACAATCGTTGCATCATTATCGCATGCTCTTTTTACTACCGCATCATAATCATGCATCTCAATCGTAGCCGTGCCGCCCGAAGAAGGTGTTCGGGCGTGAGGAGATTGGTCCCGATCTCAGCAATGCCATCGCTAATCCTAACTTCGCCGAGCCCCAAGGCAAGCCCCGGATGCATTTAAACATTTCCTTGTATTTGAAAAGCTTTATATTTCATGTTCCGGATATGATGCATTAGGTATTAGGAGTTGTGTGATATTCTACTTTGATGCATTTACCGTACCTTGATATATACCCTGGATACATGTTTTGTTTTCGAAAATGTCGGTGTATGCTTAGCCCTGCAGATAGCACAGGCTTTATGAAATGTTTTTAAAGATGTGATAACAAAAGTTCTCCCTTGAGGGCAATTACGAAAACTTGATGCTACTTGCTGGTATCCCTTCACTTTGATCGGGTCAAGGGTACGCAGAAGAGCATGATGATGAGTAACTCGAGACGTCGGTGGAGTGACTTGCACCAGGAGGGGCTACTGCCCTGGTGTAGTGTCGTCCACTTGTGTCGGTTAAGAACCGTCCGTTGCTCTGGCCCTGGGATCATGAGGTTATTGGATAGTACTAGTCGCATGCTAATGGCGGTAAGCTCCCTTGTACTATCTTTGACGAGAACGGATAACAGGGACGGGGAGTAGCGTGTACCCATCCTACGAGGCCACCGTGGAAGGGGACCGCGGCGTAGGGAAATGGTGTATGCGTGCCTCGTGGCTAGGACCCGCTCGTCGAGAAATACGAGCGTGAGTTGATGTATGTGTGAGATGTTTGGTCCTCGCATACATCGTGTGGCTAGGAAGCCCCATTTGGGTATATTAAGCGATTCGAATCGTCGTGTGCTCCACGATATGGGAGCCGTGATCCGAGTCCCGGCATCGTAGTAATAATGGAAGTTGATGATGGAAAGTTTTAAATCCGGTACATGGTTGACAAGTGATTGATGTAGTAAAGTAAGGACTGGCTTAGTCTCTTTTTGCAGAGGTGTCATTTGATCTTGCTAAAGCCTTACCTTGATTCCTATTAGCCAGCATTCCTGAGTCTTCTCCCCAATTTTTGGTCGGGTAAGTCTTGCGGAGTACTTTTTATACTCAGGGTTTGTTCAACCCCTGTTGCAGGTGAACCGTGTGAACAAGTGTGCTACGGCCCTTGCTGCATGACGGTCGTTGATGAAGTGGCTGACGAGGAATAGATTGTGTGGCCCGTGGGCAGGGCACTTTCGTTGCGTGAGTGTAATAAAGTTAAGTAATGATACTTCCATTTGTTTTTGTAATAATGCTACTCCGGGTTTGTATAAGTTTGATAAAAGTTTTATAAATTAAGTTATTTTAAGTCTTCCGCTACTCTGGTATTTTGTGTGAAAAGTGTTGTAATGCTCGCGTGATGTCTCGTAAGTATCGATCCTGGAGGAAACGTGGTTTATCGGGGATCCACCCGACGGAACATTCTAGGTTATGTGGTGCACAATTACGGTACCGATGAGGTCTTAGGGACAATGTCGGTGCTTGTGGGCCATGTAATCTAGAAGGTTCTGCCACAATCGGCCAATCAGTCACCCACCGCCATCTCTTCCTCCTCCCAACGCGTCTCTGCTGCTCCGCCGCTACCGTCCTACCACGGCACGCCAGGGTTTACCCGGAGCTTTGACGAAACCCTAGCGCCCGCAGTACCTCCTCCTTCCCCTCTCCTCTCTCTCGCTGACGCCATGACCATGCTCGCTAATGAGCATCAATATGGCCACTCCTTCCTCGGTATTGTTTCAGATTCGTCTATTGGGTCACCGGCTTGGACCTTTTAGGATCTAATATAATGTTGTTGTGGCTCATTTGCTTTCGTTGTTTTGCTTAAAGCTTCTTTTGACTATTACTCGTAGGTTGTTACTGAGCAGACATATAAAATTTTTAAGAGTGGCATTGTATCTTTGATAATTTTAAATCCTAGCAAACAATAATTTGCTCGTACTTGTCTTCATAATGTTGCCTCATTATTTTTTAGCACATTGCCTCTTACTTTTCTATAGTCAATCGGTGATGGTTGTTTAGATATTATGGTTGTTCAACACCATTAATCTATATTTATATCTATATACTCTTATAAAGTTAAACTTTAATATAATTTTATAAAGCTAAACCTTACTAGCTATTTCTCTTAGCATGCAAGCTATCCATATTAGTCTATTATCGATATATTTATTGCCTAACATATCAACAAGACATATGTATTTAGTTGACCACATCAACATGCCATGTCATCCACTAATACCGATACTGATTATATATCTTTCTATAGGTAATTTTATCTCATCTATTAATTATAATATGTAACTTATAATTGTTTATTTATCTCTTTCCATAGGTAATTTTATTTCAAAGCACCAACAATTTTCGTGGCTTCTAGTATCAATACCGATACTGATTATATATCTAAATGGAAGAAAACACTTTGTGCTGAATATGAATGAGAATGATATATCTCATGATAGCAAGTGACACAGTGTTGCTTATTCTACTTAATTGAATATAACTTTGTCCATCCGAAGTTTAAGTTCTCAATTTGATACGAAAGTGCTTATATTTTTTTCTCGGATTTATTTTAGGATTTAACAATGCTATGTTTTTAGTCGTAGGCGTTGTCCCGCCGATAGCGCGGTGTCTATGGTGACATCGTGAATCTCGAGATCTGCTGGCTTAGTCCTTTAGAGCTGTTCAAAGGAGTAGGGTTTGTGTAGGTATGTTCGTAGGGTGAGTGTACGTGTATGTTATGGACGCTCACGTTGTCTTGTATAATTCCTAAAACACTAATCACAGTGCTAGTACATCAAGCACTGACCCATCAAATGGATTTATGTTCTAGCTGATTATTGTTATGAAAAATTGTGGAAAATTATCTGAGCAAAGTTAGGATTCCTTGAAATATACTCTCTCGGTCCTAAAATAACCTTCGATTTTCGCTTTTCGAGAACTTTCCGTCCTAAAATAACCGTCGTTTTTTGCTTTCCCGAAAAACAATTTTGGCTAAATATACTTTAAAAAATATTAATATTATAGTATATAATTAGTATCATCGAAAAAACTTTAAATCTTTTAAAAAATATTAATGTTTATGGTATATAATTAGTATCATCAGAAAAATCTTTAAATCTAGATTTTTAAAAAATTATGTAGAGATAAAAATATTACACATATTTTTTAGAATTGAGTCAAGCTTATATAACATTAAAACAAAAAACAATGGTTTATTTGGGATGGAGAGAGAGATCGACAAATCAAATGCTGGCAGGGATTGACGTCCTTCTTCAGATCGACCCGTCCAATAAATCCGCCAATTGGATTTAAGTTGTGGTTGATATAAGTGTCAGGAAAAAAGGGGTGGAAATCCTTCAACAAATAGTTCAAGTTCAACAAATATCTCCACAGTTTGAAGATATAAACAAGGCCTTCCATCAGAAATGCTAGAGCAGAGGCCAAGCTTCAAGATCAACCGTTTCGAGCAACTCAAGTGCTGCAAAGCTGAAAAATGTGGGATTTCAAATTATGCGTCAAATTTGGGAATAACTTTGCCTTTAAATAAATGGCATTGCTATTTTTCAAGTCATTATTTTTCACAATCAGTAAGGTCAATAAGAATAACAAAGATAAAAGCAAGAGAAAGAAAAAATAAAAACATTTAAAAAACTATCATGCAGTGTTTATATATTAGGAAATAAAAAAGTAAGATAAAAATAAAATAAAATTAACAATAATAAAAAATTAAAAGCGAGGAAAGAAAAAATAAAAACATTTAAAGAAACTATCGTGCAGTGTTTAGATATTAAGAAATAAAAAGTAAATATAAAATAAAATAAAATTAACAGCTAGAATTAAATAAGATATAAAAATAGATAAATAAAATAGGCTAAGACATCATATCCTAGATTCCTAGCCCTAAATCGAAACACCGCCTGAAAAGGAAAGAAAAACGGCCGCCAAAGAAGCCCGTGTTCTCGATCCAACGGTCCAACCTGCCTTCCCCTCGTTCTGTGTCTCTCTCTCGCGCCCCCTCTCGTTCTCGGCTGACTGGCCGGCCGCCGCCGCCGCCGCCCTAAGCCAGCGCTGAGGCTTTGGTTAGTCTTTTCGCCGGCGACGAGCACCCACCATGTCCCTTCACTGGGCTGCGACGGCGTGCGCACCCGGGTTCCCGCCGGGCATTCTGTTTTCCCCAGAAGACGAGGTGGCGGTGGGGCACTACCTCCTTCCTCGCCTCCAAGGCTGGCCGCTTCTCATCGACGGCCTCATCGTCGATGACGACCCGCTGAGCGCGCCGCCGTGGGAGCTCCTGGAGCGGAATGGGCGCAAGGAGCAGGCTTTCTTCTTCGCGGAGGGGCAGGCGAGGTGCGGGAAGGGCACGCGACAGAGGCGAACCTGCGCGGGCGGCGGATGGTGGGAGGGCCAGAAGACGTGCGCGGAAGGCGACAAGCTGCGCGTCCCTGGCGGCGGCGGCATGGAGGCCGCGTGGCGCAAGAAAGCCTTCAACTTCCACAGCGGCAGCGGCGGCGACGGGAAGCGGAGCACGGGGTGGGTGATGCACGAGTACGCGGTCACCGGCCCCGAGGATCTTGCCCGCTCGCCGCTCAGGCTGTACCACATCCGGCTCAGCAGCTACGGGAGAAAGCAGTGCGGCGCCATGGAGGTGCCGCCGGGGCTCGGTTTCTTGCCAGGATTCGTCTTTGCTCCCGAGGACAGCGATGTCGTCGCTCATTACCTCCTCCCTCGGTTGCTGGGCCAGCCGCTCCCGCTGGACGGCCTCATCCTGGACGACGACCCGCTGAGCGCGCCGCCGTGGGAGCTCCTCGAGCGGAACGGGCGCAGGGAGGACGCCTTCTTCTTTGCCCTGGGGCAAGCCAAGAACAACAAGGGCTCCCGGCAGAAGCGCACCTGCGCGGGCGGCGGGTTCTGGAACGGGGAGAAGACGTGCATCGACGGCGAGAACCTGCGCGTCCCCGGCCCGGCCGGCGGCGCCGAGGTGGCGTGGCGCAAGAAAGCGCTCAGCTTCCAAGAAGGCGGCGGCGGCGAGAAGGGCAGCACGGGGTGGGTGATGCACGAGTACGCGGTCACCGCGCCGGACCACCTGGCCGAGTCGCAGCTGAGGGTGTACCGCATCCGGTTCAGCGGCCACGGCAAGAAGCGCAAGAGGGGAGGAGATGGTGGAGCTGGAGATTCGTGCGGGGACGAGCCAGCTCAGAACGAGGCGGCCCGGCGGCGCCGCGTGGCAGAGGAGGATGCTCTGCTCCACATGTCATCGCCGCCGCCGCCCATCCCTTCTTCGACGGTGCTGATTGGTCACGATTGCATCAACGGGGCGCCGGCGGACCACGACGCCGCACCGGTGGCACTCGCCGCTGGCGTCGACACGAGCTGTGATAGCCCGGGGAGCATTGACATCGAAGAGTTGTTCCGCGCAATTGAAGATTTCCCCTCACCCAACCGGTGCGTCTTGCCGGCACCGGCGGCGACGGGTCACGACAGAGCACATCTGGAGGCCGATGGTGCAGGCACAAGCTTCCTCTGCCAGACGATGGGGACAGCGCCGCCGTGTTCTGCCGTTGACACAGCTCTGGTGGCGCCTACGAATACGATGACGATGCATCGTGGCTGCATGGAGCCGACAGATTCGGCCATCTTCTTCACCGCGCCGCCCAACCAGTACTATGCGGCCTGTTAGTGTTAATTAGCCCCTTCCGAAAGCGGAAAGAGTGATTATTATAGATTGCTTAATAAGCATACAAAACCTCAACGGTTTATAATTGCGGATAGATAGCTAACTATAGTATTTGTCTTTTTTTTTTGCGATTCTAACTATAGTATTTGTCAGTGCTGTTTTGTATCTATCTTTGGATTGTCAGCTTGGACCTTTTAGGAATTATAGGATGCCAAAAATGTAGATCTGAATCGATATGATGGTAACATAATATTGTCATGCGTGGCTTGTTTACTCCATTCATTGTTTTGCTCATCTTTCTTTTGACTTGATCTGAATCGATATGTTGGTTACATAGTATCATGTGTGTGTCAGTGTGTGTGTAGAGAGAGAGCAACGAAATCAGAGAGAATGTGGGAACTAGGAAGACAATTCAGCGTTGCGAGTTCTAAAACTGATCTGGAGCTCTGCTTTTCATTTTCGTGTGAACCATCAGTAATATGTCCAAATGGAACAACCAGCAGTAATATGTACAAATGGAACAACCAAGTGGGAGCTAGTATTATTTTACCAGTACAACACTAACACAAAAGTAAAAGATGCTGCCGCATACCTTGCGGAGGTGAGTCGACAAGAAATAATAAGCCTCAATCACTGAAAGTTTCCTCTAACGCAGTGGGGCAAGCCTTTTCCTGTTAATTCGGCAAGCAATTCCTGAGTAGTGCCAAACTGCCAATACCGTATTTTGCCCTGCATATTTGGCTTAAAAAACACATGATTGTCTAAACTCAATGCTGTATGCACACGAGAATAGCGAGATACTTACGATAGTTTATGATCTGTCAATAATGGGAGTCAGGCTTAGCGCCCGTGCCGCGACGCTTCAACGACGCCTCGATCTGGCAATCGCACTTGTGGAAGACGTTTTCGAAAAGTGCAGATGTATGTTTTTTTTTGATATAGCAAAAGAAAATGTAACAGCAAACAACAACCCCTGTTTATAAACATTGTCACTCTTACTTTCTAAGGAAACAAAAAGTTTTTAACTTTGACTAAATATATATAAAAATATTAATATGTATGATGCATAATTCATATCATTAGATGAATTCAAATATTGCTTGAAAATTACTTGAAAATTCAAATATTGCTGTATTTTCTACAAACCTAGCACTAAATGAGCGGTGTCACAAATCTTGATCTCTTTTCTATAAATTTAATCAAAGTTTTTTAAAAAATAATTCTGGGACTATAGAATACTTAGAGATGGAGAGAGTATGCCCTCCGAATAGTACCCTCTCGCTATGAACCCACCTGCCTAATGTGTTGACAACTCCACATCCTATTACATGGCCTCTAAGCATGTGTTTATTAGTGGGATCAATGGGGATGAGTGTGTCGATCCCTCAAAATCACGGTGTTTGGTTCACAGTCACCGGGGACTGGACCATCCCCCTATGGAATACTCAATACTCAACGGATATATTGTCCCCATGGTCCCTCCAAATCGAGGGGACACGTATGAGATGCGGGCGACCTCTGGCCTCGGCTCTGGCCCTCGGTGATGACATGGTTGAGCTTACTTCAGCCTTGGTGGCACGAGCGGGAGAGCATGGCCCCAATGCATGTTGGGGTGAGCATCGGTGAGCTCTGCCCTGCTTGATGTGTGGGAGATGAGAAAGAAGAAACTGTAAGGAGAAATGAGAGATTGGCAGCTAGATCAATATCCCGTCCCTTATATATGACGCTAGACTAAACGGAACCTATATTGATCCCATTTCTCAAAATTGGGATAGGAACATAGTTTTAAATTAAAGTTATACATTATCCAATGAGTATAAAATTTTCACTACGCAAACAATAATTAGCCTAGTATTAAAATTTCACCACAATTGGTCTGTAGAAATTGCAGCTATCTATGAATTAATTATAGAAAATATAGATTCACACTAAAGCATATCATATTATATGTTGACTGTGTATATCTATTCACATGGGAATTCAATAATTTTGAATTTTCTATTTTATGATTTTTCAATGATTTGATAGAAATAAATAAAAAAGACAAAACTGTCTTTAAAAACAGCTTATAACCAGTCAGAGAGATAAAACGAATGATTTTAAAAATTTAGGAATGTGATTTACCCGATTTTAAAGTTTAGACAAAAAAAAAAAGCAGACTTCAATGTGAACCTTTTTCTTATGATCATTGGGCCAGGCCATTGTAGTGGCGTGTTTTCGGCCGAGCCAACGCCGCACGTCCAGCCCATTTATATGTACGGTCGAACTCGGCGCAGCCACCCGGAGACCCAAAAAGCGGAGAGGCAATGGATTCCGCGTCCGCCACCTCGAAATAGCCGAGTTCCCTATCCGCGCCACCTCGAACGCGGCGAATCTGCCATGCTCCTCCTGTCCGCGGATAGCCCCCTCGGCCTCCAAACCCTAATCTCCGCCGACGCTGATGCCTCCTCCAGGGGGGGGCGGCGGCAACGTGGCCACGCGCACAATCGCCGCGTCCCCCAGCGCGGTACGTTGCCTCGCCCTCGCCGACGGCTGCGACGAAGCGGATGGCCGCACGGACGACGGGAAGGAGGAGAAGCGGGGCGGTTGCTGGGTGTCGTACGGGTGGCGGCGCCTTCCGCGCCGCCTGCCGCCCGCGATCCAGTCGCCCCGGCCGCTCGTGCGGGAGCGCACCGCCGACGGCCGCCTCGTGATCTCGCGGGAGGAGGCCGCGCACCACGTCTGCGCCAGGAAGGTCAAGGACCGCCGCCTCGTCCTGGAGCTCGTCGACGGCGAGCGCAACTGCGGCGCGGCGCCCCCGCCTCAGCAGCGGCGCCGGTGGTCGCATCCGTTGGTCGGCCAGGAAGCCAAGGCGTCCGCGTCAGCCGCCGGCGAGGACTCTGCGCGGGCGCCACCGCCAACTACGTCTCCGGCGGCTGCGGTCCCGGTACCGCCCGTCCCGGCCGAGGCCTGCTTCGAGGGTGCGATCCGCGAGGCGTCGCTGCGTGAGATGCGGATGAGCTTGCTCAGGATGGTCCATTGAGAGGAATCCCATCTCTTGCCGCGCGCTCGGCGCTTCGCTTCCACTTGAAAGTTGGAACCACCTGTTGCATTGCGTTTAGAGGAAAATTTTGCAGCCATTTCATATCAATAGGGACAAGGAGCAATTTTGCAGTCACCGCCTCACGGGAGAGGAAACTTTTTTTTTGGTAGCTATCGTTGAAAGGAATATTTTTAGTTGTTGTTAGTCGAATTTGGAGTCGTAGGTGTGAGCCAGATCAATACCCAGATTATAGCAAGAGAAGCATAGTAATTTCACAAAGTTCATTCATCAGTTTGATTGATTGTAGTTGTAGAGATTGTGCCAAGAAGTACTTTACTGGCGCTTGTTCACAGACATAATTGTTTGTTTGGATACTGGTTTACCAGGCGATAACTGATCTACCTGGTGAGATGGACTTGATCACTTGAGGTATGGCAATGGCACTATGATGATGGACTTGAGGTATGTCATTTAATTTAAGAACACCTGCACAAACAGTCAAATTCATGGATCATCGCCATGCTAACTGACTTCTCTGATGCCAGGCAGGCCCAGCAATTGCGTTTAACAAGTTATATGGATATGAATATAGACATTACTCTGCATGCGTGGAAGGAAGAAAGGACAGATAATGTGGATGTGGACAACGTTAAAACTCTGAACCGAATGGCTCAAATGCTCTGATATGGTTATGAGCCACTAGCGAGAGAAGCATGGCAAATTAACAACTACAACGTGCATCAGTTTGGTTGAGTGTGGAGATATGCAAAGAAGTTGTATCTCTTAGTGGTTGTTGTGCACGGTCATAGCTGTTTATTTCCGGTGAAGAGAGACGGATAACTGATACCATGTGGTGTATTGGTATGACACTGATGGGATTTAAGAAATCTCGCACAAACAAACAAATTCTTGGTTCATCGTCATGCTATATCTGATGACAGGCCCAGCAATGGTGTGGAACGAAATGGAGATGCGTGGAAAAACGATAGATAATGTGGACAATGATAAAACTCTGAACCGAACAGCCACTACTACAGAGAGAAGGGCTTTAGCCCCGGGCCGTAGGGTTTTTTTAGCCCCGGATTACGGAACCGGGACTAAGGTTTTCGGGACTAAATGTCCCACCTTTAGTCCCGGTTCCGTGGGCGAGACTAAAGGTTGGTAACACCAACCGGATGGGCAGCGCGCTGTGGTGTGCCACTGACCGCCATTTTTAGTCCCGGTTGGTGTTACCAACCGACTAAAAAGTTTTTTCTTTTTTTCCTTTTCTTTTCTTTTGGTTTTCCATTTAGGGTTTACAATTATATTATTATTATTTTCGAATGTGTATTGTTCATTTGCTAGTTTATGTAAACGCGCACCTATAATTTATATAATTTAAAGCATTATATATAAATATACTATAAAACACTATATATATTATACATATATCTATAGGTCCATAATATAATATTTACACATATGCATCACGGATAAAGTATTTACAACACAATTTATCTCCGCCACTCAAGCATCGTACAAATGATCATCTTGATTTGGTTTCATTGGCTCCTCGTGGTTGAAGTAGCACTCGCCGCCGGACTCGGGACTTGGTCGTTAACAAATCCTCGCGATTGTCTCCCGAATTCCTTTTAGGCGGACCGCATCCAACACCTTCTCCTTCAACCACGTCTCCTTTAATAGACATTAAAGAAAAAAAGTTAGAGGTATGAATAAGATTTATTAAATAGCAACAAATAAATAAAATAAACTTGTTATATATACATGTTACATACTTTTAGGTGCTCAAGATTAGTTCTTTTGGCATAGACCGTCAGAAACTCGCACACATAGTAGCCACACAAATTGTTGCCCGGTGTCTGCCGTAGAACCCACTGAAGTAGGATAGGCTTTGAAAGTGGCGCTTTCAAATGACGGTGTTTCGCCTCGAACCCAAAGCCCAAACCCTAGCAATAAAACGATCATTATTAATTATCTATTACCGAGTTAAAGAGCAGAAATTAATATTTAGAGATCGGAGTTACCCTTGGATAATATCTATCATTTCTTGGTAATCTTCCTGTGGTTTTCTCAACGAGTCATAGATTACCAAATGACATTGCCAGAGATCAATGACAATTAGTATCCAATGAAAGCTGCATTTGTGTGTAGGCAAAATAATTATATATCTTCATACCGATCCGATTAATTAGTTAAATAGAATGTACATACGATAACGACACTTACTTAAAGTTATAGGGAAAGAGTATATATCTTTTGTCCTTTTGGTTGATCAAGAACCTCCGTAGATTTCTCTCCGTTTGAATTCTCCATAAGACATACGGGGTCTTGGTCTTTGAATACAACATATGGATCCACAAATCCAATCTCCTTGTCATTTCTAACTCGAGGTCCCTCATCATGTTTTCGCATATGTATAGCGGGTTTTTACGTAATTAGTTATACATATACATGATAAGTTACAAATGACATTATTAAAAAGAAAGAATCACTTACGCACAGAAGCAACCTGATTAGAGATTTGTCCGGAGCGTCCATGTGGCATAGTTGGTGTAGCTCATTAAATTGAACATAAATAATATCATCACCATGGAAGTAATGATGGTTTCTAATTCGGACACAAATATAGTCATCCGCCTTTTACGCCACACATACTGCGATGTACCACCGGGTTTAGCAAGTACATTTATGCGTTCCAAGTTTGCCGAGGGCCGTAGGGTTGTATAGACTCTTGCCATATGCACATTCCTTCTGCCAATGATCAATTTCTGGAGCACTTTCAATTGGTGCCCCAGCTATCATTTGGGCTAAGCTAAGACCAGTTTCCGCAAAAAAAATTTCAAGATCATCAAAGTTTAAATCTGTGGGTATCTGCTGGTCTAGCACGCCGATGTTTGAACCATATTTATTTCCAATTACTAGTGGGGGCACCGATTGCTTTGATTGTTCCCCGAGCCGTGCTACACCCTTGCGTGCTCTTTTTCTCTTTCTTCTTCTCTTCTTCTATGGATTTGCTTAGAGTGCGATCATAGTCCGATAAAGATGATGATTCTTTCTGAGCTTCATGCCTCTTTTTTTGTTGAGCCTCAACCCTTTGCCGTAGATCTTCTGTCCGTAGTAAGAGGTATGGCTTCTCGTGGTTTCGCTTTGGATTCTCTTTCAGCTTTAAGTTTCTTGAAAAATCGGCCCACATCCGACTTTACCGAAGCATCTAGTTCTCGCAGCTAGCCTTCTCATAGGACGGCTTCTTAGGAATGATAGGTTGTTTCTTTTCTGAGGCTTTCTTTTTTTGGCGGCGGGGCGGCCGACACATTTGATTGTGTGGCCGGCCTCTTTTTTTAAGGGTGGGTCCACCGGTTTTGGCGCTGGAGCCACGTGTGAAGGCGATGGGGCGGAGTGGGTGGGGGGTTAGAGCCCGACGTGGAGGCGATGGGGCAGCCGGTGTCGATGTTGGAGCCCGAGGAGGCGGCGTTGGAGCCCGAGGTGACGGCGTTGGAGCCCGAGGTGGTGGCGTTGGAGCCCGAGGTGGCGGTGTTGGAGCCCGAGGTGGTGGCGTTGGAGCTCGAGGCGATGCGGCTGCAGTGTCTTGCACCGCCTCGTCATCACCCGCAGCACTATGACATGTTGGTGACCACCTGTGAAACCAAAGAGGTATATGAGTAAACCGCTACCTAAGAGAATGCAAAATAAAGTTAGTGTTAACACTGGATTTTGGTAAAGGCTGAGGAGATGACAGGTGGGCCAGTGCACGGCAAGCTCATGGGAGGCAAGTGTTCAAAGCATTCGGCAAACACCCGTGCGGTCGGCTAACTCTGGGCCATTCGGCAAGTATTCATGCGGTCGGCTATCGTTAGAGGCGGTGGCTCCATTCGGGAAGCAAAAGGTGGCAAGTAGAAGCCGATCAGAAGGAAAGAACCGTGATGGTAAAAGACTCCGATAAGGATTAGAGCTAAAGATCATCGTACTTTTGAAGCCTTCCTTAGTATTTTGTAATTGTAGTCTTTTAGGACTCATGTTCCGTCCGGTATAAATATAAACCTCGACCATTGTAAAAAAACACAACCAAATCAATACAATCAGCC
>JADLZL010000663.1:0-38486 GCA_015844335.1 Chrysopogon serrulatus
ACACACATTCCAAAGATGAACAATAGCATAGTAAAGTATCCAATGCACCACTAAACCTTCTAGTGAGTGAAGGAAATGTGCTCTTCCCTTGACCCATTTATTTGGTGCTCGTTACTGAGCCAACATCTATCACTACGACTTGGTAATGTTGAATTCTATAGTGCATTCAAGGTAAGCACATCATTATGGAGCATCTAGTGCATACAATTCTTCAATGGTCTTCAAATCTTCGATATCTGGGGTGGATACATTGTCAATCAACCACCAAAAAACCACACTAACTCTTTCTACGGTCATTGATCCTTACGACCAAATAGTATAGATGGGCACTAAGAAATGTGTAAGAAATTAAATAAGTGTTGAGTAATGATTGATAAAGTATTAAAACCTTATGTAGAGTTGGCGCCCTATATATATTGTCGTAGTGAAGATACCTTCGCTGCAGTTTGGGTATAAATCTAAAGTGGAATATAATATGTAGCTACCATGAAGTTTAACATGTTTGACATCAATATTCAAGAAGATACATACTACCACAGAGCCTTATGTTGTCTAAGTGTTGTATGTAGTGAATAATTTAGTTCTTATACCAATTTAGTCTCTCATATTACTCTTAAATTAGTGAAGATCTCATCAATGTTAAGTGGGAGTATTTATAGATTTAGTTATATTCCACATCTAAAGAGTCTGTGTTTATGTTTGACAACACCTACACTACACTAGATTACAACATCACTATCGGTTCAAAATTCCCTTTCACTGTCGGATTTTGAAATGGCAGTGGCATACAAGCAGCCGGCAGTGGTGAGGGGCTCATCACTATCGATTTTAGAACCGACGATGATGTCATGGAAACCCATAATTGGCCCAAAAATAGCAAAAAAAAAATTAATTACTAGGCAATACCCCATAGGACCACCACATGGTCGCCCAAGGTTTGTTCTCAGGTCACACGATTATTTATGAGAAAAACACATGCTTTGCAGCCGCCGGTGCTTGAACCCATGACATCCAGCTTCACGTGTTCCTCTCCTAACCACTCCACCTTGTAAAACACTTGTGTTCATTTGGGATATTCATCCTAACCATTTTATGTTTATTTGATTTTAAATAGACTCTAAATGAATTCAAATGAAAAAGTTATCAACCACAAAGTTTCATAACTTTTCTAGATCTATAACCGGTTTTGATCATTTCTCCATCCGAGATCATTTGAAAATAAATTTCAAACGTGACAAAAATTCAATCGTAATTATCCGTAGATGGATGATTTCAAATATAAAAGTTGTCAACTATAAAGTTTTATAACTTTTGAAATCCACAACTTATTTTGGCCATTTCTCTATCCGAGGTTGTTTGAAAAATTCGAATTTCAAATGTAAGATTTTAAATGTAATTTTTGTTGGATGGATGATTTTAAATAAAAAAGTTTTCCACTACAAAGTTGCATAACCTTTAAAGATCTACAACTTTTGCTTAGATAGTTTCTCCATCCAAGATCCTTAAATTGCACTACACACCCATTTTTGAATAGACTATATGGACTCATTTGGTATGAACTTCTATAAAATCTAGTGAATCAAATATCTTAGCATCAAAATGACTTCAAATTAAAAAGTTGTGAACTACAAAGCTATATAACTTTTCAAGATATATAACTTTTGTTTAGGTTGCTTCTCCATTCGAGATCACTAACTACCATTATACACTCAATCGTCACTATAGAGCATATAGACTCCTTTGACATTAACTCTATAAATCTTGTGATGCATATTTGGAAATCCAAATAATCTCACATCTAAAAATCTTGAACTACAAAGTTGTAGATCTTGTTGAGTACTATAACTTTGATATAAAAGTTTGTCTTCATTGGACATCATATGAGAAAGTTATGAAGTTTTTTGTACAATAAATCAATGGCGGTTCGTGGCTGAGTGTCGGTTTTAGCCAAAAATCAGGCAACGATGACCCAATATCAATGCTGGTTCATGGCCAAAACCGGCAGCGATATAAACCGACAGTGATGACCAATTATGACTGTAGGTTGATCACTGTCAGGTTCGTGGCTAAAACCGGCAGTGCTGGACTGTGGCCTGTGGGAGGCACGATACAGCAGTGATGATTCTGACAGTGATAGTCAAATCTGTAGTAGTGCTATTTCTCACTATTTTCATTGTTTTTGCTCATATGTAAACAATCTGGATAACTTGTGCCTGAAAAATAGTTGGAACATTTGTTCATAGCATGTGCTATTGATTTGAAGAAAAAGAACATAATATAAAATTTCTATAAACTTGCTTATTATCTATGGGTATCTATGGGAAACATATATATTTATGCATATTGGTATATTCTGCATTATTAGTTGGAAAACACATGGCAAAGCTACATATTAGTGTAAGTGACCAGGTGACATATATGTCTGTACACCTATGCATGTATATACGTCTAATTAAAATAATTGCAACTATCAAATTAGCTTAGTCCCATATATAGGCCAACATATGCATAGTAGTTTGCTGAATTATCTCTACATGTTGAAGGGTTTATGTTACCATTTTAGCTCCTCATTTTACATTATTTGTTTATAAAGGATGAAAATATAGTATAAGTGCATATTGCCTTGATTAGGTCATTTGCCTGTGGCTGCCCATATACTATATGCCAACACTTGATCCAGCACTGCTATTGTACGTACGTAAGATAAAGATGGGAAGGCTAGCTAAAATTGTTTGGAGTGGTGGTTCTTGAATAAATCCTGTTATTAAATGCACCATTACATATAGTGGAGTTATACGTAAATTAAATGGCTGTACATGATAGAAGCATTTCCTTCATGGATCCAATCAATGAGCCTAATACTTGGATAAGAGTTCTCAGCTTGCAGAATACAATTGATCGGTACCTGAAGCACACAGAAGGCACACCTGCAAATGGGATAGTTGAAACAGGCGCAGAGGTACATCCAATTCATTCCTTTCCCTCCCTTGTCTAAGTAACAGTTACATCTCATTGAATGAAAAATCAACCTTTCTACATCTAATGCATAGATATTCTGAGAGTGCAAAAGTCTCATGCCATGTGTATATGATTATTTTCTGCCAAACATATATATACATATATAAAATTCTCAGCAGCTAAAATTTTGTGTGTGCAAGCGTGGTGCTTATCAGTTTATATATATACACAGAAGTGGAAATATGAGGCTACAACCTTGGGACAGAAGATAGACGCCATTGAGACACACAAGAGGTAATGAAACAGCTGACAGATGATTTATCTGCTAGCATTATATTCATGTGTTCCCTTAGTTGAGAAGGAAGATTGTGTTCGAAACTGGACACTGAGAATCCATCACGTGTGCCACGAACTAACCCACAGGAAACTACTTGGAGAGGACCTTGGAGCCTGTTCAACTCAGGAGCTAAAAGAACTGGAGGCACAGCTAGAGAAGAGCCTAAGCATAATCAGGCAAAGGAAGGCAAGATAAAAACCTGAATTATTTTGCTAGCTATATATTCCTCTAGTACTTAGCTTTGCATATTGTATCCAATGCAAGTTAATTACCGATAAATACAGGAACTTATCTTTGTTCCATTTTGCTGCATCTGTGCATGGACTCCGAGCAGGAAAAGAAGCTGATGGATCAAATTCTAGATTTGAGGGAGAAGGTATGTATATGTGTGTGATGGATCAAACTCCATGGCGTGGTCCAAAAATGATTAATAAGATGGAAACCTAACAAGAAAATATCTGTGTACATACAGGAGCAGAAACTCTTGATGGAGAACGCGATGCTCCGTGATCAGGTATGTTATGTATTATGGGGGAGAAAACAAGGCTTATTATTTCGTTTGTGAAAACCTGTACCCCATGGATTAATTAATACATTGTAATTGTATATCCAAGTGTAAGGCCCTTCCTCTGCTAGAGCTGAATGATAAGGACCATGACCATCATATGGATGCTGCTGGTGGCGGTGAAGAAGAAGAGGAAGCAGCGGCAGCGGCGAAGGAAGGGCGGCGCATGGAGGACGTGGAGACAGAGTTGGCCATCGGAATTGTTGGAAGCAGCAGGAGACTTAATGCTGCGCCGAGGCTCCATCAGCAGCAGCCTGGATCATCATATTCATATCGACGAGCGCATGCATGAGGAGAGGACTAAGAAGGACCAACAGAACAGCTGATGAGTGCGTACGTTGCTCTGCGATCATCAAATATATGCATGCATGACTGCAAACTAGGAGGGTACGCGCGCGATGCCGCGCGTGCAGTTGATGGTCGCGCTTGTGTGTTGTGGTGAATTAGTATTTTTGTGGGCTTCGGTAATTATTTGTAGCGGTAATGGGCCTAAAGCTGTGTATATGGTTGTGCCTTTTTTTCTTGAACATGGTATGGTATAGTATGTGCATGTAAAAGACAGCAATAAGTACTCAAGGTTATCTCTAAGAACGACTGACGCCAAATTAGGAAATTCACGATGGAATGATAGAAGCTAGTGATTTTTACAATGGATAGTCTTTTGCATTTTAAGACAATATATATCCTTTTTTATAATGGTAGATTCCATAAAATCATTGAGTCAGACATTACAAAATATGGTTTCACTAATAGGACTGGTAGCGGCGGCAGCAAGATAGACGTGTGGAAGTTTGGTACGGTGAATTCATCCTATGCATATGAAGGACTTTTGTTAACAGTCGCACATGGTTGTGCGGTGGATTAGATGCTAGTGCGCCGAATTAAAGAGGAAGGAAAAAAACAAAGCTGACAACAAAAAATCGAACTGTGCATTGAGACCCCACGTGAACAGTGGTGGGATACCTTACACACCTACTTGAGTAAAGATAAATTATGGTAAACATTAAATACGCAATATACCACATCTACTCATGGGACGCTAGAATTCCAGAGATTCTTTCTACAATTAGGACGTAGATATTCGTAGTTAGCGCCGGCTTAAAGAGGAGCCAAAGAAACCAAGCTGAGCAAAAAAAAAGAAAAAAAAAGAAAACCAAACAGTGCACATGGGGCCCGCATGAACAGTGCGGGCCCATGTGAACAGTATAGATACAGTAGCCGGAGGGCTGAGGAGCCACGGAAACTTCCCGCGATAAAGAGTTACTTATGAGAGTTGTGCCTGTAGATCAATGAAGATACATGTGTCCATATATAAGACAAAACTAGCTAGATGGTCTCGATCTGATGATGGCTACAAGCTAAAAATAACATGCATGTTACGTTGAAGGCAGCAGATGTGCATGTAAGCCTGCCTACTTGCATTGTACATACAACCACTATAGAATTTGTTTACATAGGTGGACAAAAAGGCTTGAACAACACGTCTGCCTGTGACAAAAGGTCTCTGGTTTTTTTTTTTTTTGAGAAAACAAAAGTTCTCTGTTAGTATTGATTAAAAGATGCTCCCATCCCTGTAGATAATTTTAGAAACAATAAAAAGGCCCACTGAGGCCACTGGGCCATCGAGCCTGGTAAGGATCTTGCCCTCAAAAACATGAGAAAACAATGGACCACAATTGTCTAGGAGCCTGTCCTGCAAGATATCTAAAGCACCTCAAAGCCAGGCTCTTTAGGAATGGCTCTCTCCCTTATTTCTCCTAGGCCTGGCTTGCTTGGACTCCAATACTGAGCACAGGCGGTGGGTGGAGGTGGCTGACGTGCAAGTCCTTCAATGCAGTATAGGTAAACAAACAAAGTCTCGCACCAGCTTGACCCAGTTGGGAATAAGAAACAAACAAAGTAACTTGCATTAGGTGGGACTGGCCTTGCATAGCCTGGCTGGTGATTGTCCCGGCCAGCGGCATGCAGGCAAATAAACACGCCCAAAGTTTTTCGGCTCATGCAACCTCAGTAAAGCAAATATACATCGCATCTGCTATGGGACCACTCGGCTCAAGAGAGCAGTGGCAAACAACTTTAATTGATATAGCCATTGCATTTAATTTGTAGAGCAAAGTATAGTATCTGCTTTTTATTTCAAGGCTCCCCTATTTTTGTTTTTTTTTATTTTTTGGGCTACACTCTAGCAAGAGCTCTCAAGAGGACCTTGAAAGTCATTCTAAAAGAGAATGGCATACATGACCCACTTGTCACCCTCTTTCCTATCTTCTCTCAATTGACAAACATAGCCATGCTAGAGGTGCAGCCAGGAAGGGCCAGGCTCTAGCGAGGAAGGGCTTGACAACGGCGTCATAGATATGTGAGGGGCACTACCGAGGAGGGGAAGGAGCCAAGGACGGAGCCATTCTAGCAGATCCGGAGGTGTCAATGTCTTTCTGCTCAAGCGGTGCATGGACAAGGAGGGGGAAGACACCATGATGAGAAGGAGAAGAGGATCCAACGTCTAGGAATTAAGGATGAGCAGGGGATCTGAGGGTCCTCTCAATGCAAAATTGAGAGTTGCAGCGGGATCCTACTAGAATACAATTTTTGTCTTTCATCAGTTCTTAAAAATAGGATAAAATTCACTATAGGCTCTACTAAAGTTGCTCTAAGTGCCTGCAACCAAACCTATATTTTCATGTCATGGTATCCCAACTTGGATTATGTTTCCTAACATAAGGAGAAAAACCATGTAATTATGGGATTCATTCAAAAGTATATGTATAAAGATATATCATTTTGCCTCACAATGGTTGTCCTTCATTTGGCATCTGTAACTACGAGGTCTTCTGGCAACTAGGAACGACATGAGAACTTATTAATTAGTATATGGATTTTTTTTTTAAAAAAAAAGAGGCATAGCCTCTGCTTTTTGGAAAGCAAAGCGTAACGATACAGACAGGATATGGGGATACTGGTATATGGATTTTTTAACTAGTGCAAAATAACTTTATTTGAACTAGGGCACCTATGTAATTTTCACGTAGCATAGCAAGCACTGAGATCATCATCAGTCTTAAGAGACCAATAATAGCCCAGCACTCAATCTGGACGTTCGGGTACCCGAAATCGATCGGTTTGGTTCCTCGGGTAATCGGGTAATTCGGTTACCTAGGAATTGGAACCGATCGGTTCCTATTTCGGTTTCGGGTAATTCGGTTTCGGTATCGGGTAATTCGGTTCGGTTTCGGGTATACCCGATGGGAACCGAAAAAAATGAGAAAATGAAAAAAACAGCTCATTCAAATGTAAATTTCGACAAACATTTCGCCTCATTTTCATGCACATAATGAGAGAGAAGTAAAGAGCAATGAAGCATAAAGCAGTAGCACACATATATAAAAGTCTCCAAGGCAAACAAACAACATTTCACAAGCAACAAACTTACAATAAGCCTCCATAGGCGTCAAAGACAGCCGCCAACAGAAAAGAGCACACACACATATAGAAGTCTCAAGCATGAATGATAAAAGTCTCTAGCACAGGCTGCACAGCAGGCAGCAGCACACACACACATATAAACAGGCTACACAGCAGGCTGTTTTATTTTTTTTTTTCATCATGGGCCTTCTGCAATTTCGGGTATTTCGGGCTATTCGGTTATCCGAGGCCTGGAACCAAATTACCCGTAGTAATTTTGGGTAGTCAGATGCTGGAACCGAACTCGGAACCGAAACCGATCGGTTCGGTTCTCGGGTAGTTCGGTCCGGTTCGGGTAGTTCGGTTTTTCGTGCCCGACCCAGCACAAGAGCAGAAATAAATAAAATAATAAACAAAAATAGTAAATAATAAAGGCTGGGTGCACGGTGCAGGATTGGGCTGGCCCACTGGGCAGAGACAGATGGGAGAGGTGGGAAAGGAAAGGGAAATCCGCCTCGATTTCGTCGACGCCAAGCAACCCAGGCCAAGCCAAGTTGCCACTCGCTCGCTCGCTCGGGATCCCATCCATCATCCCTCGTCCTCGTCCTCGGCTCTTCCTCCGGATCGACGACGCCAACTCCAGATCCCCCTCCACCCCGCCGGCTCCTCGCCCGCCCGACCGACCGCCGATTCCACATCTCTCCCCGGCCTTCAAGCAGGTACTGATTTCGCCCCAAATTCCGCTGGATCGGATCTGCCAATTCCGGCATCCGTCCCCACCCCCAATTCGATTTCTTTCCGTTCTGGGTCGCCTCCGCTCGACGAATTTTTTTTTTGTTTGGCTCCATCCAATTGAGTGTCCAATTCGTTTCCTGCGGAAGGATATGATGCGAATTTCCGTCAATTGCTTGTTCCATCTGGGACAACTGTGCCATAATTCCGTCGCATCACTCACGAATTAGGCCCTGGCAGCGGTTGGTTGCCAATTTGGAGGGTCCTCGGCCTTAATTGGCTGCCACCTGCATATGACGCGAAATTCACGCGTCGATTTTTCCCCCTTGCCTAGGGTTTGCTCCTACCTATGAATGGAAACCTGGATAGGGAGGGATCCCTTCTTCATCTGCCGCCACTCCCATCAGGTCCTTCCATACAAAGAGCGTTTACAGTTTTTTAATTTTTTTATAGGGTAGCAATTTGGTCGGGGGTCTTCAATTGCTGTAACATTGTATCCGTCTGTTGCTAATGGAGCCTGCGAGTCAAAATCATCTCATCTTGTTCAATTGATATACTGCTTTGCCATCTCATTTCTATGTGTAGATTTTATCCTTTTTTTCCAGAACAAGAGGACACAGATGCCACCATCTAATTTTACACTAGACTAGATAGATGGATGCAGTAGTTTTCTTGATTCCCAACCCAACAGTATATAAATAAATTTTGGGTCTCCGAGTGACTAGTGCTGCCTGTAATAATATTTTCTAATAATGTACAACAATTCATCATGTCACAAGTTGTTTCATTTGTTCTTCGACTTATTCTGTCATTACTTAATTATATATATGCTGCTTACATTTCTTCGTCTCCTTATTATTTTCCCTGCACCTGCAGATCTGCTGCCTGCCCCCTTCTCATTCTGACCCAAACTTTCTACTCTCTTGCCACAGTGAAGGAACCTTATGAGCTGGTTGGCTGGGGCTTTACTCCAATTCTGGTGCTACTAAGATGGGTCAGGGCCTGCTCAGCAACAAGTTTGGGACAAAACTAACCATAGATGAAATAGCAGGCGCTTACCATTTCTCGCTCCTGCTCTCCCCTGTGGTTTCCTTCTGGGACTGCATCTTCCGCAAGATAAGATACTCATTCAGACCTGAGTGGGTGTAGCATCCTGCACTCACCCGTCTTAGCAATAGTTCCTTTCTTTTTTCTTCCTCACTCACCACCAAAATAAATAAAAAAAAAAGACCGACAGGGGGGCTCTTACTCTTAGGAAACCACCTGCCAAGGAGTCCAAAGAATGAGCTTTGAGCATTTTGTCTTCTTTCTTCCCTAATTATACCTAGTTGTTAGTAGAGGAGTCTACCAGAGGTAATAGTCAGTAGTAAATAGCAGCAGGCACGGTTGTCATGGACAAGGCTATCATGAGCAATAATCAGGCAGGCAAAGTCTTGAAGAAAGGAAAAAAGAAGCAGGCCAAGGATGAACTGGATCGCCAGAAGCAGGCTGAGAAGAAGCGTCGCCGCCTGGAGAAAGCTCTGGCAAACTCAGCTGCCATCATCTCAGAGCTGGAAAAGAAGAAGCAGAAGAAGAAGGAAGAACAGCAAAGGCTGGATGAGGAAGGTGCTGCCATAGCTGAAGCAGTTGCTCTTCATGTTCTCATAGGTGAGGACTCCGATGAACCCTGCCATTTGATGCTCAACAAGCACATAAGGTGCAACCATTGGGATGCCTCGGCTGCTTTTGAATTCACCGTGGATGCACAACCCACCGATATTTACCCCTCTGATGATGGACTGATATGCGCCAGCCATGCATATGCTCCCAGACCCAAAGGGAGGTGGGCTGATTGGGGGATTAGCCAGCCATTGCCATCTTGGGGAGAAGTGAGTGACCTCCAAGGCCCGTACTATCAAGGAACATTCCATCAGTCTGTTACCTGCCCTGGTTTCATGGCCGCCCAAGCTGTGTCATCGTTGCAGATCAGAGAAGAGTCATCAGAGATCACCTCCAAGCCAAGGGACAGCTGCTGCAACCGTTGTTAACAGGATGCTTGGTGGCACCAACAGGCTCAACCTTTACAGAGAGATATAAACATTACACTTGTCATAATATTGTATATAGTCACCAAAAAGGATGTGTTTGACTGCATTGCCTGCAATATATAGTCTTCTGGTTCCAAAAGAAATGGATAGAAACACCTTGTTTGCTTTTTTTTTTTTTTTTTGCCAAAGGATATTTTGTATCAGTTAACGTTGGTATTGTAATGTGAACATATATGCTTTTGATGAAGTGATGATTCCCGCTGCTTATCTTGGGAACCGTTTTATGCATTGGGATTCTGTTGCACAATTGGTCTATATGGTAATCCCTCGTATCATAAGTATGTATAGTTATGAGCAGGCATGCTTTGGTGATACAGTATACATGGTAAAACAGGCTTATCTGCTCTCCTGTTCCTGTATATTGCCATGTGAAGTTGTCTGAAGATTACGGGGCCTGAATTGATGATTTTGTTATTGCTCTATCACGGAGCGAATCCATGTAGCAGATCGACTCTGGGTAGAGGACAGGATGAAATTTGCAGTGACGCCAGAATAATGCGAAGCAGAGGGCCCTGGGGTCAGGGTTGCCTGACACTGACCGAATTGTAGCTTGAGAAGCGTCAGCTGGTGGTGGTTGTGGCTCCTCTGCGATTTTGATCCTCTCGTAGTATGGCCGTATTTCTTGTGCCATTCTCGCTAATAACTTGATGCCCTACACTAGGGACTACTGTTACCTGCCGCGGCAGAGCAGAGTACTAGCATGCTGCACTTTGCTGATGAGATTGATTGATCTTAAGATCTAGAAGAAACTGAGCACCTTAGTTTCTGAGCGTTTTCTTCTCGTGAATGAAGTGGTATTGTACTAATAAAGTACGATAGGCTGCACACTGTCTACTGTAATTGACACTAGAGAACAGAGAGGATGCTTTGCAATCTGTCTGCTTGTTTGGCTTGGCTCGTTTGTGTGTGTGTGTGTGTGTGGTTGGGGTGGGGGGGGTGGGGGGTTGTCCTCCGCTGCAGAGCCCTCCGTTCCCAAGGGTCACCAAACAGGCCTTAAAGACAGCTAAATTGTTGCTCCTGGGCGTGCTATGGCCTATAGGTAGTACTCCCTCCGTCCCCTTTTTTTTGTCGCTTGTGGGATACGTCTTGTGAAGTTTAACTTGATTTATAGAAAATACGTACAATATTTATATCTCCAAATAATTTTGTTAAAAAACTAGATCCAAAGATCTTTCCGATGATATTAATTATGATACTAATCGATGATATTTATTATTTATTAAAATTACCGGTATTTGTGTCTCGGGAAGCGAAGCGATAAATAAAAAGGGACGGAGGGAGTACATATCAGGCAGGCTCCTGCGCTGCATTATTGGTCTTGGTCCTCCTGTTATGTTAACAGTCAGCAACTGCATTATTGGTTTTGGTTTCCTATTAGCATGCACATACTACGTACTAGCAATAATGCCTGCAGCACCGTACCGTGTTGGTCGTACAATGGTGCTGCTATCTATCCCGAAAACCATCTGTCTCGAGTGCATTATTGTCGCAGTTAGGAGTAGCTGAAAAAAAAAGAAACTACATCATGTCCCAACACGATCATCTCTAGTGCTTACGATGTACTATTCCACACATACCAAAAATATAGAGAAAATACTGTCTATACTATCAAAATCAATAAGCACCTTACATGCCATCAAAAAATGTGATTCCCTTCAGTGGATCCCTCATCATATGCCACTGGTTTGACTTCTCCGTAAAATTCTAATAATGTCAAGCCGTTATAACGTTGTCAGTTGACAATAATCTTTCCATTTCTACTCTTTGTCTAACGATACCTCTTATCAAAGAAACAAAAGCCACCACAACCAGAATTTGAAACTTTTCCTAGTAAGGTAGGCTTGTTCTAATGTTTTAGTATTCAAAATTTAGTATAATTTTTTCCTAGTACATACCTCCTATTGAGGATTTCCATATACTATTACTAGTGGTAGTATTTTATTACTACTAAAAATACTAGAAAAAATCTACCATTTTGTTTTTGTTAATGCGCACCCCCTCGAGTTTCTCCCCCCAAATCCTCTTCCTATAACCGTAGATCGATTCTATTCCATGCAACACCAATCCACCGGTATATATAGTAGAACTTAAAAAGATGTTAACTCCTCAAGAACCATACATACCCAATGCAACATGCATTATGCGGTGTGTCGTATCGTGTCGTGGCTGCCCATATGTATATTAATATTGTATACCATTAATTATTTTTTGACATGTGCATCCACGCAATAGGAAGGATATGTATATTATGTATATGATGTTGTCTATGGACCTTTTTCTTTGGGTTTTCTGAACGTTTTTTAACCATTCAAAAACCAAAAATGTCTCGTAGGCTAAAAAGACAAAAGCTTACTATAGGCTTTGAGCTTATGGTAGCTGTTTGAGTTTTAAAAAAGGTGAAATAGCCGTTTTGGTCCCTCAACTATCGCCGAAGGCTCAAATTGGCCCCTGAACTATCAAAACGGCCATTTTGGCCCCTGATCTTATGATTTTCGACTCAATGTCATCCATTTACCTATTTTGCTAGACACATTGACAGATGAACACGCAAAAAGATGGTTCTGCCCCTCCTTAATTTCTTTTCCTATTGGCTGCTCACGGCGTTTCTCTCTGTTCATGGACGCGGCTCCACGGCCGCCCCACCGGCGCGCCTCCAGGGTTCGCCCCATAGCTGCGCCTCCACGACCGCCCTGGCCTCCACGAGTGGATGGGGACAGATCGATAGGATGGGGACGGAGAGAAAGCGGAAATAAGGCAAACGCCGTGAGGGGCCACAAGGTAAAAAAAAAAATAGAGAGGGCAAATTTGACTTTTTTTTTGCATGCCCTCTGTCCAACCGGTGAGCAATCGTGGTGAATGGATGAGATTATTTGAAATCAAAAGATCGAGGACCAAAGTGGACGTTTTTGATAGTTCAAGGGCTAAATTGAGCCTTACATGATAGTTTAGGGGCCAAATTGGCTATTTCGCCTTTAAAAAATCAAAAGATAGTGATATATATAAAAAAGTAGCCAAAGCCCAAACAAACATACAAAAACCTCTCTCTCACACACACACGCACACATAGAGCTAGCATACGCATATGTATCATTATATATACTTATACTTTTTTAATAATAAGGATTATATATACATACTTGTTTCGTCGTATATACTGCGTACTCCTATGCATGAACCAATAAACAAGGACCATATATATATACGTCGTATATACCACACAAGATGATCAACCAGCATGCACAGAATATAGTAGTAGCGATATGCAGCATGCATATCGGTGGACGTATTATTAATTAAGCTATATATAACAATTGAAGCTACTCTCTTCGTTCTAAAAGAAATGTTGTTTTAGACTTTCAAGACATCATATTTGACTATTCATTTTATTTAAAATTTTTATATAAATATCATTTATCTTGTTATGGCTTATTTTTATCATTAGAGATACTTTAATAATTATTATTTTATAATATGTATAATTTTTTTAAATAAAACGAATGATTAAATATGAATTTTAAAAATAAAAAATGACACTTTTTCTAGAACGAAAGGGCAGTAGCAGCTGTAATGCATGCATGGGACAATGTTTTTGGAGATTTAGAATGGGAGTGATGGAGAAGAGACAAGAGGAGAATGGGCACGCACGTACTAGGTACGCGTGTGCGGACAAGTTTTGGCCGTGTGTGTACATATGTGTGTACGTCCTGCACTGCAATGCATGCATGCATATATGTCTCTTGTACTACTATACCTATGTGACACTCTCTATTCTTAATTATAAGTCATTCTAAAAATCTTGAAGAGTTAAAACTTTCAAATTTAGTAGATTTATATAATAAAATAATAATATTTATGATACAACTAGTAAGTATTATTAGATTTTTTATTAGTTATACTTTTATTATATACTTATTTGACATTATAAATCTGTTGACTGAAAACGTGATTTCCGTGCCTCACACACAGCAAGCGAAAAGCGTGGCTTCAATCGGACAGCCCGCACGGTTTGGAGATCGAGCGTGCCGGTCAATTTGACAAAACCGACAAGGGACAAAAGATTGTTAAATATAAAATCGGAGCGTCGGATGAGACGGGCAGTTCCGTATATACGGCCCCTGAAGCCACTTACGACGACATACGGCTATAGAAGGCATGCGCCAATTATGCATGTGATTCATTCGGCTAATATGAAGACAAAATACGTAAAACATTGGTTGCGAATACGCATGCATGAGAAGACATGTTTGAACAAGCGAAATTAACCACAAGTTGAAGCATAACCAAGCTCGGCAATTCGGTAGGCTCGGGGTCCATGAAGAAGGAACTAACAAACTATCACGAATAAATCCATCAAGAACTTGTATCCGCCGCACGACACTCAATCCTATATCAAGATCTAAACGTTTCTAACGTGCAAGAACCCATAACATGTAACAATCTAGATTGATCTAATTCGGCCACTTGAGCATATGATCTATTTATCATGACAATAAAAGAATAAGAACGTTAAAGAGCGAATAGATCTATAAAAGTGTAGAGCCGAAACTAATCAATCTAGATCGGGCAAAAAAGTATTACAAATAACTAAAAGCA
Organism: Chrysopogon serrulatus; assembly: GCA_015844335.1. Lineage (NCBI taxonomy): Eukaryota > Viridiplantae > Streptophyta > Magnoliopsida > Poales > Poaceae > Chrysopogon > Chrysopogon serrulatus. Next base: position 14,675 of record JADLZL010000663.1, read on the forward strand.
CTAGACACATGCAACACGTGGTAACTTAATGAATCTACTAGATCTTGCAAAATCTAATAGAGCCGATAACTAATCCTTGCTTCGCTAAGCTATCAAGCGGGCCTTTGCCGCCACGGCCATCTAGTCGAGATAAACAAAGCATAAACAAAGACTCGATAACTATCTTGCCTCGCTAAGCTATCAAGCGGGCGCTTTGCCGCCACGGCCATCTAGTCGAGATAAGCGAGCATAAGCAAAGACTTTTCGATCATTAAGCGGGGGCTTTGCCGCCGCGGCCATCCGGTCGAGGCGAACAAGACTACTTGCATCAACATCTAAATCCACCGCATGATACTAGACATGATAGCAAGGTTGCGAAACTTACGGAGGTCGGCGGATCGATGACTCCTCTCGAAGAACTTCGGCGACACGACAAAAGGGACTCGAAAATTGGCACGGGGCGGTTGTATTGATTTGATTGTGTCTCTTCTACAATGGTCGAGGGTTTATATTTATACCCTGGACAAGCATAAATCCTAAACAGATACGATTACAAAGATATTTAGGCAAGCACAAAGCCGTCATCTTTATTCTTCTCGGAATTGTCACGTTTCCTTCCTTTAAAGTCAGTCACCTTGCTTCCCGAATAGAGCTATTGTGTTTGAAGATAACCGCACGCGTGACCACTTGCCGAAGCGACCGAGCCGGTCGTATGTACGCTTGCCGAATAGCTCAAAGTTAGCCCGGCCGCACACCCATTTGCGAGCAGCGTTGAATTCACGCTTTCTCATATACCTTGCCGAATCGGCCCACTTGTCATTGACCTTTACCAAAAACCGGTGTTAACACATGCCCCCTCAATTTCGGGATAAAAGTGATTTTGTTCGAAATTGACCCAAACTCCTTTTTTCATTTAGGTCAACACTTTTTCAAATCCGCGGCCGCTACTCAAAATCCAACTTTTCCGTCCTAGATTCAAACTCAATTCTAGCCCTCAATGGCGACTCGGGATGGGGTTCGGAGGTAATCCCCAATTCTTTTCATGTATTCGGCAATTTTTCGTCGTTTTTTTCACTTTTTGATTCTTCTCTGGTTTGTATCACCTTTTGAAGGAGTACAAGGATACGATTCTGATCCCCTACGGCTGCGAACCCGATTCGTACTTCTTGGGTCCGATGGGAGATCCCAATCCAATTGAGTTTGTGGAGAAGGAGACCTCGAGGATCCCTTTCAAATCCGGAGTTGCTCCCCGAACCGATGGCCAAACACTTTCAAAACCTGGCCTTTCCCTCCGATTTACGGATGGCGGAAGTGGTACCGAGAGAATGTTGAATAAGAGCAGTAGTCTTTGGGATTCTCGGGACATTCAGCATTGCCTAGAATTATCTCATCATAACACCCGGGAATGACTCTCTTTTGATAGCACTTCCCATACGGTGCGATGCTACCAATTCTTTCATCTTCGGCCATGGCCCGATGTCTTTCACTTTGGCCGATATCTTCATGATGGCGGGCCTCAATGTAACGGCGCCCAAGATATACCCCTCAAGTACAAGAACAACAAGCAACGGAAGGCGGTCAAATCGGGAAGCGGGTGGACCAAATACATCTTGACTTACTTACTGTCCACGGGATACATTGACAACAAGGAATACAAAGCCTTCCCGAACATGTGGCTCTGCGGAGTTTTGTTTTTTACGTGGCAAATCAATGAGCCAACTCTTAACCACATGGTAATGGCCGAGGAGCCGGGCTGCGGGAATTTTAATTCCTACGGGCAAATATCTCACGGGAGCCGTCTATCACATGATGCATCGGATCATTGTTGGATGCGCCAATCTGGGGAAATTCATTGTGTAAACGGTCCCCGGTGGTTTGTGCGAGATGTGGCTACAATTGTACATGCACCGGATAGTCTCTGTGGACCTTAACACCTTGGGTTTTCCTTACATCAATGATGATGAGGACGGCCAAGTGAAAAAGAAAGCCTGTCAAACTTATGGGAAGCGGCGGTACTGCCATTACCATTGACATAGACCTCGGCCATCTTTTCAAGTTGTTCTTCAAAGGCTTCAATCATGTGATATGGCTTCCTTATAGAAAGTGACACTCGACCTTGCCTTGCAAATTCAGTTATGAATCGGCTACTCGGACATGGTTGCTACAAAAATCTTCAATTCTTTCATTAAACCACGTGTTACGCCAAATGAGAGTTTCATCATGGGAGGTTCTTTGAATCCCTCTTATGAATTTTATAACCCAAACATGTCGGCCAGACAGTTAGGGCGTGGGCAGCTGCCCCCAAGATTGTTCTTCTCCACCATTATAAGGCCCGGGGAGAGGGTAGGAGATGAAATAGAAGCCAAGAAAGTCTTTGAGCTTGGATGGGACTGCCGAATTCATGCCTTTACCTCTAGGACTGATAGATCTTTGCTCATCCTGTTCTCCTCTTGGTGGCAAGAGTGGCGTTCCCATATTTTTAACATGCCGGTGCACCCTCTATGTCAGGATTTGCATGCTCAATTTGATTCGACGGTGAGGTAACTTTCTTCATGCTTACAATTACCTCTTTTTTCTGATTTTGTTCTTAATTTGGGTATTGTATTGTCTTCTGCGGGATCCTGAGCCTACCCCTTCTTCTCAAGTAGTCCAATATTACCAATTTGGACCCATCCACGCCTTAGGTTTTGACGCTCGATCCTTGGCAACCTTCATGAAAATACCGGCAGACTGCGGGCACGGCTCCCCTCAAGAAAGGAAGGCAAGAGGAAAGCTATTCTTTGGATCAAGTAGAGATATTAATGTGCCTGGGGAGAACAAGATCCAAGAAGGCTAAACTCTCTCCCAAGGTATACTCTAGGTCGGGTTTTGTTTTGAACCATGATGGAGCTTATTTATCCATTATTTTTCCTCTTTTTTGACCCACAAGTCGAGGCCCTCAAGATCAGCCAATGTGCCTAGAATTCTTGAAACATCTTCTCGGGCACACGAAAATGTAGAAACCCAAGAAGAAGGCGTAGAAGTTCAAGAAACCACTGGCCACATAGGTACTACTTTTTTTAGCTGATTGCCCCCTTTCTTTGCATCGGATGAACTAATTTTGCTTCTGAGCAGATCATTCCTTGGATAAAATGGCGAGAAGAATCTCCTCCTCATGCTTACGTTGATAGTGCAGAAATTCGAGGGGAGCTATTGGTCACATTGGTAATAGCTCTTCATGTACCCTCTTCTTTTTCTTTTGTCAACTTTACTAATTGCATCCATTAATCATTCTCGGATGATTTTTTGGATGGGATGATGAAGAATCATCTCCCCATCAAGCTTCAAGCTCATCATCCTCGGGCATCCAAGCGATCCCTCAATCAAGTCGGGATAGGAATCGGCTGAAGAGGTTTTACGCACAAAAGGTAACCCTTTATTTCATTGACCTCCCAAATAACTCGATCAATCGGCTAATGGTTTTCCTTTCTCAAAGGATGATGCCAAGCCGATTCGTCACTACTCTTTCACAATTGAAGAGTACATCAATGAAGACGATGAAGAAGCCACATCCGGCGGTTGTCACAGAGAACCAGGCTCGCTGAAAAGAAATTGCTCTTCGTTAACCAAAGATACCAACACTGCAGTTCGGGATGCGGGACCGGATAAAGGGACCTCTTTGAGCTTATTGATCAAGAAATTCCTCAAGCTCTCGGGGCTCCTTTAGAATCGCAACTCATCTTGATGACCATGTTGGTAAGGTTAGGAGAGCAAACAAAAATATAGCCTCCAAAGCCGCTACGCAAGATGACAAAGCGATGAAAAAGCAACAAGTCAAGGAGTTGCATTCCCGCATTCAGGCCGCTAAACAAACTTTGGCAATTATGGAGCCCTGAACTGGCGACTATGGAGGGAGAGAAGGCGGGACTGGAAGCTCGATTAATTGGTGAATGCCAACATCCGGTCCCACAAAGATAAGATTGCTAATCTACCAAACTCCATAGATGCGGCCGGGATGAAGATAGCTTACGTCATCAAGGAGAATCGGCCAGATCAAGACTCGGCTTACCAAAATCCGAGCTCAGGGATGATGACAACAAAGTCTTTGGAAGAAGTTAGCCGAATCGGGAATGATGCCATAGATGCCACTAAATTTGTTCTAGGCAAGCTGAAACAACGGCTTTGTAATGCATTTATATCTTGTATCTCTTTTAACACTCGCATTCCCTGTGATGACTTCGGTTTCTTTCATTTCAATCTGATCAGTGACAAAATCGAATGCCCTTAGGCTTCCCGAATAGACAGACGGCCATCATTCGGACTTCCCGATTAGGGGACTAGCCGATTCCTCTCGAACCGTCGTTTTTATTTAAGCGAGCTGGCCCGGCCCGTGCGGCCCGAAAGAGGAGTAAACCCTACTTCATCGTTTGGTATACCCCCGAGTCGTGCGCCACGAACTCCATTTTAGCCTATAAATAAAGCCCTCTTCCGGCTTCTACCACCATCGCCGGTTAGTATTCATCATCATCCTCTCACCTTCTCGCCGAAACCACTAGGAAGAAGACCCCACCTCCACATCACCAATGTCGGGTGCCGGTGACCATGGGAAGCGTCCTGCCGAGGGGAGAGGCGAGAAGGGGAAGCGGTGCGACGCCGGCAACGCCATGGGTAAGATTGTCTGCCGTCTCTGCGTGTTCTTGTTCACTTTGTTCATCGTCTAACCTTTCGGTCCTTCGTCTTTCTCAGGCCGCGAGTCATCACGGGGCAATACCATCTGCTGCCCCCAATGGTGGTGACCCAACCGGGCACCTCCAGGCAACCGGTGTCGGTTGCCGGTTCCTCGAGCTCCTCAAGCTCTTCCGACTCCGGCAACTCCTACAACCCTAACCCTTGGGGTCCAGCGAGCCAGGAGAAAGAGGAGCCTCTGTATGTTCACGAGGGACGCCTGCTCTTTTTTCAAGGAGAGGGACGAAGCCGGAACGAGCTTGGCGAGGTCTCCAAGCAATTCGGTATTGCACAAGCCGAATGGGAAGACCAATATAGCGCTTTTTTGCGATGCTATCACTGGTTCGTTAGTCATTGATTTCAATCGTTTATCATCTCCTTGTACTAATCAACCTTTCATCTTTCGGCACTCTCTGCGGAGAACGATCGGTTGAAGGCGGAAGCAACACAGGCGGCCGACAAGGTGAATGCCGGGGAGAGACCCTTGAGGCACGCCTGGATGCCATTGATGGCCGTGTTGATCAGGCCATCATCCAAGGCGTTCACCTTGGCGTCTCCCTTGGCCTGGCGGCGATGTCCTCCCGCACCAATGAGGATTACTCTTTTCAAGCCGTTGGCTTTGCGGGGAGGTCATCCTCACGAGGTGGAGGACATCGGGGAGCGACTAGAGCTCTACGGAGACCATGCTACGCCCCTTGCCGAATCCACCAATCCCCAATCTGTTCTCAATAAGTTGTTCGGGAGTAGTTTGTAATTAGGGACTGTTTTGTGAATATTGAAATCATCTTCGAAAATGTGTCCATTTGATCTTGTGTTGATTGTCCGATAGATATCTTTGATATTCTTTCGAATCGAAGCAGCTCGAATGATTTCGAATGCGGTGATATCACTTTAGTCGATTGGATCTTAGTCTGCGCCACAAAGCGACTTGACGCGCCAGCGAAAGCGGTATCATCCGGGATCTCCATTTTTTCCTTTTCCGATAAACGAACCGGTCAGGCGTTGAAGTCAACATAAGATCATTCGATTATATTTTGGACTAAAGGCGACACGAATTGTATCGGCTATTTTGGTTTCACAATTTTGTGCTAAAGGCGATGTTTCCTCCATGTTTGGTTTCAATTTTTTTCTACGAATCAACCTCAACACTAGGGTAGTATTTTTAAAGATATCTTCCATTGATAGCTGGCGAATTCTTCTACAAACAAAGTCTTCAAAATATATGCATTGCCGGGCACACATCTTTCTACCCGAAAAGAGTCCTTCCCAACTTCGGAGACCATTTGCGAATGCTCTGTCTTTTGATCCAATCGGCGGTATAGTCTTCCAAACCAAATCACCTTACGTGAATTGCTTTATCTTGACCCTCTTATTGTAGTATTTGGCAATACGTACTTTGTTTTTCTCAATGTTTTCCGGTGCCTTGAGGCGAATCGGATGCAAATCTTCGGTTCATCTATCATCAAATTTGTATAATCTCTTTTTTCCAAATCCTTTTGTAACATAACTCGTCTTGAACCCGTTTGCAACTCCCAAGGTAACACAAACATGATGCCCATAAACTAACTCATAGGGAGATGTTTGAGTCGACCCGTGACAAGCCATTCGGTAAGCCCACAATGCTTCATTAAGAACCAAATGCCATCTTTTTGGCTTCTCATCAATCTTCTTTTGAATGATCTTAATCATAATCTTATTTGATGCTTCTGCTTGACCACTGGCTTGTGCATAATAGGGAGAAGAATTATGCAACTTAATTCCCATGTCTTGACAAAGTCACAAAACTCAGAAGAAGTAAAGCGAGTCCCTTGATCAGTCGTTATAGTTTGAGGAATTCCAAACCTATAAATTATATGCTCTTTAACGAAACTGATCATATTTTTTCGACGTGACTTTCTTCAACGGAATAGCTTCGACCCACTTGATAAAATAATCCGTGGCCAAGAGCACAAACTTATGTCCTTTGCTAGAAGGAGGATGAATTTGACCAATTAAATCTATGCCCCATCCTCTGAATGGCCAAGGTTTGATTATTGGGTTCATAACAGATGCTGGAGCCTTTTGAATATTGCCGAACTTTTGACAATCGTGACATCCCTTATAGTATTCAAAGCAATCCTCCAGCATGGTTGGCCAAAAATAACCAGTTCTCCGAATTATCCACTTCATTCGGTAAGCTGACTGATGCGCACCGCATAATCCTTCATGCACCTCATACATCACCTTTCTAGCCTCTTCTTGACTCAAACATTTAAGCAATACTCCATCTATAGACTTGTAGTATAAGTGATCATCAAGAAGTACGAATTTGAGGGCTTTATATCTGAGCTTTCGGGAAACTCTCTGTGATGGATTTCTTAGATATTCGATGATTTCGCATCTCCAATCATCAACCACTTGCTCAGCATTCGAAACATCTTCATCTATAGTGAGGATTTCTTGATTTTCACGGTATCCAGAGGCAGTTTGAGCCAACCTATTTGCTTCTTCATTGTGCCCCCTAGGGATATGATGCAAGGTTACTACCGAAAGCTTTTCAAAAGTTCCCGGCATTCTTCATAATATTTTCTCAACACATCACTCTTGCATTCATATTGGCCAGTTAATTGGTTAATTACTAGCTCAGAATCCCCAAAGATCTCAACAGCAACGGCTTTCACTTCTATGAGAAGCCGAAGCCCTCTAAGCAATGCTTCATACTCCGCTTGATTGTTAGTAACATAAAATTCAATGGGAATAGCATACTCAAAAGTTGCTCCCTGTGGAGAAATTAAGAGAATACCAGCACCACTACCTTTGCAACAGGATGAACCATCGAAGAATAAAGCCCAGGGGCACAATGCGACCATCTCAATAGAAAGATCACGATGTTGTGTAATAAAATCGGCAATAATTTGACCCTTTATTGCTTTTGCCGATTCATATCTCAAATCAAACTCCGATAAAGCAAAAATCCACTTGCCAATCCTTCCATTTAAAATTGGCATTGATAGCATATGTTTTATTACATCAAAACTAGAAACTACCACACATTCGGCATTTAACGGTAGTGCCGAAATTTGGTACATGAGTAATACACACACAAGCACAGTTTTTCTCCGTAGCCGAATATCTTGTTTTACGGATCCAATAGTTTTCGGCTAAGGTAAGCTATTACTCTCTCCTTTCCCTCAAACTCTTGCATGAGGGCCGACCCTATTGTTAGACTATCGGCCGCCACGTACAATTTGAAAGGCTTGTCAAGTTGTGGCGGTACCGGCCTTTGGTGGTGCCTTCATATATTCTTTGATTTCATCAAAAGCCTCTTGTTGTACATCACCCTATACAAACTTTTGATCTTTCTTGAGCTTCAGAAGTGGGAGAGAAAGGCAAGACTCTTTTCGATAAATTGGATATAAACCTTCTTACAAAATTAATTTTGCCAAGCGTGGATCAGTAACTCCGTGAGATTAGTTGGAGGGACAACCTTGTCTATTGCTTCCATGCTCTTTTTCCGACTTCAATCCCTCCTTTATGGACAAGAAATCCCCGAAACTCACCGGCCGATACTCGAAAGCACATTTATTTGGATTCATTTTCAAACCATGTTTTCTAGTGCATTCGAGTCTTCTTCAAATCGGCTAAATGCTCTTTATGATTTCTAGACTTGACCACCACGTCATTAATATAAATCTCCACAACCTTGCCGATCAACTCATGAAAGATGTAATTCATAGCTCTTTGATAAGTTGCACCCGGCATTCTTTAACCCGAGCGTCATTACAATCCATTCAAACAAACCAATGTGACCGGGGCATCTAAAAGCCGTTTTTGAAATATCTTCTATTGCCATGAAGATCGATTATAGCCGACATTTCCATCCATAAAGTTGATAACCTCATACCCCCGGCTGCTGCGTCTACTAACAAATCGGCAAGCGGCATTGGATACCCATCCATTGGAGTGGCCTTGTTGAGATCTCTCGAAGTCTATCTGAGACTCTCATCTTTCCATTCTTCTTGTGCTTGGGAACTATATTTGAAATCCAATCTGCGTACTGCATGGCGAATGAAGTTTGCTTCTAGTAACCTTTCAATCTCCTTCTTCACATCGGCCAATACCTCCTCTTTATAAATTTTCCTCGGAGGTTGTTTATAGGGTCGATACCACGACTTGATAGGTAATCGATGTTCAACAATAGAACGATCAGTCCGGGCATCTCGTATAATCCCAAGCAAAGCAATCTTTAAATTCTTTAAGAAGACTTACTAATTGTTCTCTATATTCTAGACTTAAATTTGCAGCGATGTACATCGGCCTTGATTTGGAATCATCACTAACATTTATCTCTTCTAGTTTGTCGGCCGACATAAAACCGTGTCCCAACTTTCCTTTGTTGCCATCGATCGGGTTACCCATTAAAAATTGTTGTTGGAGCCCATTTGCTTGGATCATTTGTTGATCCTTGTTAAATACATTAACGGGACCTTCTCCCCATACTTTGCCGGAGAAACAATCAACACCGTCATACTCCCGGTAAGGCTGGTTCGAAGCGACCACACTTACCGAATCATCGGCATGTATAATTTCTACATCGTCCCCTATCCATTGAATGAGAATCGGTGCATGGTTGAAGGAATACAGCAATTAGCATGGATCCGGTCTCTCCCAAGAAGCAAACTATATGCCCCCTTGCCGTCAATGACGAAAAAACGTAGTGATCGGGGTTTTAGACCCAATCATCAACTCAACATGCACGGCTCCTCGAGTGTCGGAAGGATTGCCAAACAAAGTCTCTAAGGACCATGTCGGTCTTTAACAAATCTTCACCCGTCATTCCAAGCTTTACGAGCGTGGAATATGGCATTATATTGATAGCGGCTCCTCCATCAACAAACATTTTGGTCGAGGCTTCCCATTGGCGTACCCTTTCGGGTAAAGCGGTTTCAAGTGACGATGTTTGGCTCGCTTGTCAAATGTTGCTTGTCGTGTCGGTACAAGCTGAGCCATTAAGTCTTGAAACTCACTTTCATCAAAATCGAGAATAAATCTCTTCATGTACTTCTTGATTGTCGGGAGCTATAAATTCGATGGGAGGAAGAAAGCCATGCATGCATCACCCGAAGGACCTTTCTCATCATGTTTCTTCTTTGGACGCCATTCTTTCTTTTTCTTACGCAGCAGCCTGCTCCGGCTCTTTGTTTCTCAACATTTGCACTCTTCTCTTCGACTTTTCCTTAACCACGGAGGGCACCCGCGCCCTTTACGCCATCTATACTCACGAGTGCCTCTTTCCTCATTATACTCTTCAGGATGAACCCGGTCTTTGCTCTGCGAACCTCTTTCTTTGATGACCGAAGTCATTTATTTTTATCGCCGATCGTCCTCGGGAAATTGAATTCCAAGTCTCTCATGGACCGGTCGGTTGACTCGAGCGCGCTGTAGCCATAGTATTGATCACTTTGCATTACGGGCAATTGTTTCTAGCGAGGCAGTTTTAAGCCTTCATTCCAACAATGCTTAAAGAATGAACACCCCTAATGAGGCTGCTCCATCTCTCTCATATGCTCTTCTTGCTCCCTGTAGTATACCTCTTCTTCATTATCTCCGGCGTTCCTCTATAAACCTCTGTTCTTCATAGTACTCTCGTTCTTGTTGCCTTTGCCACTTATTTAGCGAGAATACGTGATGTAACCCTAGGCTTAGAAGTTTCACCTTTTTCGGTTCGGCTATTCTTGAACCGAACTTTCTCTTTCAGCTCCTCGGTAATGTCTGGCGATTAGGGTCGACAACACCGTTCTTCTTTGCTCATCGAGAGGTTAACACCTTCATCTTACCTTTCCCTTTGGGATCATCTGCAGAAACCATACTTACGGAGAAAGAGATCATATTCGAGGGAAAGGCTGACCATCAACCTTCATTTTGCCATCAAACTTCAGATGTCCCTCTTGAATGGCCTTACGAATCCGAACCCCGAACACCGGCGGTCATTGATGGAGTGAGAATTAGTGTTATGATAGCCACAATACTTCTTGTCTTTCACTCCCTCGGGTCGCAGCATAGGATGTCCATCTGGCAGTTTGATGCGTCCTTCCCTTACTAACAAATCAAAGAGCTTGTCTGATTTGGAGACGTCAAAGTCATAAGTTCCCTTTTGTTGCCTCAACCAACGCATTTGGCTAACTTTGAGTAGGTTCCTTCGCCCAAGTCAATTCAGGCTGCGACTATCTCATCATCATCATCATACTCATACGCTTCTTCGGGGAAACTTTGATACATTTCACTAGCAATGTTCCCCTTTTTGGAAGCGGTTGTCTCTCTTGAACCCACGAGCTTGATTACTCATAGCGGCCGGTCGTTGTGAAAGTTGACCAAGATCATCAAATTCCATGCCGAACGACTTTTCTCGACATTTGGTGCATGCACGCTATCGCCATCGGGCAAGCGATCATCCGGTAGGTTCAATGAATAACAAAGGTTCTTGGTCTCTCGAATCTACGAAGATACTCTGTGGTGTTTCATTAGCTCTCGTCTCGGACTCATGAGGTCGACCGGCTTCTTTTCATTAGTGCCGGTGAAGAAGTATACATGGAACTTCGCTCGGCTACGCCCACGTACCAATGGAATGGGCCGGCAATGAGGTAAACCATGAGAAAGCTGGCCTGTGAGGGACAAGGGAAAATACCGAATCCTCAAGCTTCATCCGTGGATGCTTCCCCAAGTTGCATCAAGTACCGACCGATATGTTCCACGGTGCTAGTATCATCTTGACCAGAAAATTTAGTCAAGTCCGTCGGAGGTTTCACCCTTGGAGGAAGTGCAACTCTATTGTACCATTCGGATAAGGAGACTTGTATGAATAAGATTGATTCTTTGGCTTTAGGCCGAACTGATGTTGCATCATATCAGCCATCCTATGCAGGATGATATCAACATCCGATTTCGGGGTTCCACGTGTCTGTCTTCCAGAAGGCATTCCTGATGCGCTCCTGTATCCTGGATTCGGCAGAGCATCTAGAGCGGTGTAATCAGTAAATTCTTGGTATCCATCTCCATACATGTTTCTCTGCAGATCTGTTCGATCTTTGGAGATACCTTGAAAGCTGATTGTGGTACATCTTACGTCATACCAAATGTTACCCGACCATAAGTAGGGAGCTGCTGTTTTTCATTAGGGATTAGTCCATCTTTATTTGAACCGGATGCTCCTTCACCTCCCTCAGGCTTTTCTTGGTATTTTGGTGGATTGAAAAGCGTTGGTCCACGAATTGAGCCTGCATTCTCCTCAAAATACTTATCACCCCGTTGGGCCGAAGGTACTAACCATGATAGCACGAAAAGTGTTCAAGAAGGCGTGTTATGATTTGTAATAGTTTCTCCCAAAGTTTTTTGTGAACCAACTCCGACACCTTTCGAGCTTCTTTTTTCTTCGATTGTAGTCGACCGATGCGGAAGAAGAACCCTTGGCAACGATTGCTTTTGGATGATCTTATTGCTCTTATTCTTGGAGAAGGACATCAAACACTTGCTGAAACCGATTACATGCTTGTTGCACCAACTCTCTCTTATCTTCTTCAGGCGGTTCATCCAAAGTCACATCGAGCGTGATTGTTGCTGATTTCAGACATCTTGAGCAATGTGGTCCCCCTTTGGGCGTGCCAAAAAGTGTGTTGACACGAAACGTGATTCCCCGTGCCTCACACACGGCAAGAAAAGCGTGGCTTCAATCGGACAGCCGCCGACGGTTTTGGAGATCCGAGCGTGCCGATCAATTTGACAAAACCGACAAGGGACAAAAGATTGTTAAATATAAAATCGGAACGTGCCGTATGAGACCGGGCAGTTCGTATATACGCCCCCTGAAGCCACTTACGGCGACATACGACTATAGAAGGCATGCGCCAATTATGCATGTGATTCATTCGGCTAATATGAAGACAAAATACGTAAAGCATTGGTTGCCGAATACGCATGCATGAGAAGACATGTTTGAACAAGTAGAAATTAACCACAAGTTGAAGCATAACCAAGCTCGGCAATTCAACCGAGGCTCGGAGTCCATGAAAAAGAAACTAACAAACTATCACGAATAAATCCATCAAGAACTTGCATCCGCCATACGACACTCAATCCTATCAAGATCTAAACGTTTCTAACGTGCAAGAACCCATAACATGTAACAATCTAGATTGATCTAATTCGGCCACTTGAGCATATGATCTATTTATCATGACAATAAAAAGAATAAGAACGTTAAAGAGCGAATAGATCTATAAAAGTGTAGAGCCGAAACTAATCGGTCTAGATCGGGCAAAAAGTGTTACAAATAACTAAAAGCACTAGACACATGCAACACGTGGTAACTTAATGATTCTACTAGATCTTGCCAAATCTAATAGAGCCGATAACTAATCCTTGCTTCGCTAAGCTATCGAAGGGGGCCTTTTTGCCGCCTGACCATCTAGTCGAGATAAACAAAGCATAAACAAAGACTCGATAACTATCTTGCCTCGCTAAGCTATCAAGCGGGCGCTTTGCCGCACGGCCATCTAGTCGAGATAAAGCGAGCATAAGCAAAGACTTCACGATCATCAAGCGGGCGTGCGCCGCCACGGCCATCCGGTCGAGACGAACAAGACTACTTGCATCAACATCTAAATCCACCGCATGATACTAGACATGATAGCAAGGTTGCCGGAACTTACGGAGGTCGACGGATCGATGACTCCTCTCGAAGAACTTCGGCGACACGACAAAAGGGACTCGAAAATTGGCGCGGGGCGGTTTGTATTGATTTGATTGTGTCTCTTCTACAATGGTCGAGGGTTTATATTTATACCCTGGACAAGCATAAGTCCTAAACAGATACGATTACAAAGATATTTAGGCAAGCACAAAGCCGTCATCTTTATTCTTCTCGGAATTGTCACGTTTCCTTCCTTTAAAGTCAGTCACCTTGCTTCCCGAATAGAGCTATTGTGTTTGAAGATAACCGCCGCAGCGTGACCACTTGCCGAAGCGACCCAGAGCCAGTCGTATGTACGCTTGCCGAATAGCTCAAAGTTAGCCGACCGCACACCCATTTGCCGAAAGCGTTGAATTCACGCTTTCTCATATACCTTGCCGAATCGGCCCACCTGTCATTGACCTTTACCAAAAACCAGTGTTAACAAAATCTTTATGTTTTTTTTATAATTTTGATCAAATGGTAAAAATTTAAAATTTTAAAAATAATTTATAATTTGGGATGGAGGAAGTAGCTAGACATGTGGGGTGTGGCCATGTTGATGGTGCATGCCCTAATCTCCGTGCGTGGTCCTACATGTCGACCGGGAGACTAGCAATAGCTTGCTAGTTAGGACACCACCACAATATATATACACACATCATCACCCACAGACCAGACCAAACCAAACCTACCTCTCCCAATTCAATTCAATTCCAAGCATGCATGCAAATGGATGGATCATGGATGGATGGATTCCATTTGCATATGCATGCGTGGTCACACACCTTGTTGCATTGCATTACAATTTATATTATAGTAGTGACGATTGAAGCCAATGCAGCACATCGTCCACCCGTCCGATCGTGCATGCATGCATGGATTCCTTTCCGATTGTGCACGAAATTAATTAAGCAAAACACTTAGTTGCACTCTTATCCACCTTAATCCGTATGTTAGAGTGAAATGAAATAGAATTTAAACTAATTTTCACACTAATTCACTCCAACCCATATAAATTAAGGTGGATACAAGGTAGTGTAGCCAAATAAGGCCTTGCACAAAAACCAGTAGAATTAAAGTTGCATGGGAAGTTAATGATGATTTTTACATGCATGGTCAGCCACCAGCCAAGTTTGAAGAGGACCATACACATATTATTAACTAGGTGAATATCCGCGCGTTGCCCGGAAATTACTGATGATTTTGAATAAAATTACTTAGATAAAAAAATTAAAGTGACATGGCATGCTGATATGGATAACTAAATGCATGATGTGTCTTAATCATAACTACAAATGCTAGTTGACCATAAATGCATTTAACAATAGACTGATGAGGTGGATAACTTGCATGTTAAGTGAAATAGCTAATGTAGTTAATTTGGCTTTATAAGAGTTTAAGATGTGTTAATTTCTTATAATGTCGATCTATGTTAATGTGTGTATAAATAGCATATATTTTTTAATTCCACTAAACAATTATAAGAGCTAAATTTTTATCATATTTGCATCCTTGCATTATTGCATTCACCAGGCAAGCGCACCCCCATGGTAGCTCCACACCTGGGGGGAGAGGACTCAGGGGTGTTGGCATTTCTAACGCCACTACTAAAAATAGAGATAAACCCTACCTCTAGTAATAGCGCCAAAAATGCTCGGTATTAAATTAACTTGTCATTAGCAACTAGCCACCTATTTATCACTATCATTCCTAAGCATGAATTAAGTTGTCATCCTAAATCATATTGCTTAAGAAATAACTATAGATTTATATGTATTCAATACGACTAGGCAGAAATAAAAGATATGAATATAAAGATAAGAATATAAACTAAGATCGGTTCGCAAGCGGACAAATAATTATACCGTTGTAGCATTTTACCTAGGGAAGTCTACCAGGTTGTCGATTTATATTTATACCACTGGGAAGGTCTATATGTAGGACTTATAAACTATAACTTATACTATTGATGTGAAAGGCAAACCATTACTAGAATCCTACTCATAACAGGGATAAGTCACGTGATAAAAGATATATATGATAAATAATGATCATGATCAGTCATCATAAATAGATAAACATCAGAGTTCTTCTAGTCATAACAATAGCTAGCCAATGGATAAACTCAGGAATAAATACTAAGGTAATTCAATAACTACGTCAATGAATAACTCTAATTAGTGCAACCACATCTAGCAATCATTGTTAAGTTAACTATATATCATTATCACATGTAAAGAGACATCAACTAATGAGGGTATTAAGACACCAAGGTCACCTCCTTCGTGGACCGTGCCCATGCTAGTCCTACGTGCGGAGGGTGGACTACTGGAGGAACCAACGCAACTGTCACCTACGCGGACTACCACACGTCCCGGCACGTCAGGGTGCACTCGTAGATAAACAAGATATCTAGACACCACGTCTACATATTATCTACCATCTACCCAGCGGCCGCTTGGGTAAACGCTATACGAGCAATTACATGAATTCAATAAGATCAAACCAACTATCCTAGACATATAATCAAAGTAGACAATGACTATTACAATTAAGAATATATAAGAGATTAAGAACAATGTTGCCTGAATCATAATATTGAATACAATAAGAGCAAAGTACTAGAACTATACCGAACTCCGCGCTCGACAGCACGCCGTGGGCTCCGGATCCCGTTGAAGAACTAGAACTCTTCTACTTCTAATCTAACTAGGCTAAAGCTATGAACTAGAGAGGCTCGATGAACTAGAGAAGGCTCTTGATGGCTGGATCTCTAAATGACTTGATGCCTTTAGGGGGGGTCTACCCCTTTATTTATAGCCGGTGGGATCGGCGTGCGCCGCAGGATCAAACCGACGTAACCAAGGGCCAAGATGACTCCTCATAGGCGGTGGAGGAAGCTTCGGAAAGGGGGCCAAAACCCTAGCGGCAGGGCCGGGCGGCCCCAAGGTGGGGCCGGTCGGCCCCACTTTTCCTCCTCTCGGGGTCCCGTTGCTTCGGGTGTCTTCTAGATGGTTCCTGAGTTCAATCGTGATATTTCCGTGGCGGATAAGTTTTCGTGCTAAATATGCACTAGAATCCCTCTTTTTCAGCTTTTCTGAAAATCACCCTGGAAAATAGAGAATATGCAAAACTCGTAGAAATTGTCGAGATAAAACCCTAGACTAGTGTGTTTTCTTGTTTTCATTCGGGTAAAAAGCCCTAGTAAAAGTTGACGCTAACGAGTGTCAACAATACCCCCAAGCTTACCTTTTGCCAGTCCCTTGGCAAACAAACTAAGCCTAGGAGTTGCTACAATGTTGTTATACTTTCCAGTACACATGCTTTCAAACGAAAATTTCCTCCGGATCAAACAATGAATGCTCTAACCTTCAAACTTACTCATTTCACCTGTAATATGGGGCTTCACGGCTTTTGCATAAGTCTTGAGCAATCGAAAGATAGAACAATCAAGCTAAGTACTACGTCTCAAATTCTTTGCAATACCAATATTAGGAGTTTTTATAAGTTTTCAGAATAAAACTCAGAGCTTAATTGTATGACTCCCTCAAGTCTCTCAATGTATGTGGTATTTGTGGTTCTCTCTTAAGACATTAATGATGTTATGCCTCCTATAGCTAAAGGTATATATGGTGGAGCTCATAGGGGTGGCAATAACAAGGATAGACATACTTGCAAAACATGTATTGTAAAAAAGTCAACTAGTGGATCCACAGAGAATCAAGGCATACAATCAAACCAAGATGTGCATGTGTATGGAATATAATGGATAGGTGCATATGTGTTATTTATGGCTAATTTCTATTTCTCTTGTTGCTCTTTGGGAATGACTCTCGTTTAAAAGCTTTTCTCGGGGAAAGACATGGGCTATCTTTATTATTTCTTTTTTTATTTAAGGAGGCGGGCATCTAGTACCCATTGTTTTAATTTTTGGGACACTTGTCCATCTTTTACTCCGCTTTTCTTTTTTTTTTTTTTTTTTTCTTTTCTTTCTTTTGCATAGCCACATGCATCCTTTGAACACAATAAATGAATCGAGAGATATAATCAGGACTTAGAGCATTAAAAACAGGGGTTATCCTATAGGGTGAGTGTATATTTTTATGTCTCTCCCGGTGTAGGAGGTGAACATTTTATGATTAACATGTATGAAATATGGTGAATGATTATGATTACTCCTAAAGTAGGAATAATACATATGTGGATTAGAGTGTGCAAGTGTTTCTTGGTTTTAAAAGTATGACAAGACTCTCATAAGGTATACAACATAAAGTGACTGAACTTAATGCAAAGCAAACAGCTTAAATGTGAAAAGGTTTTCCTATCCTCCAAGATATTAATTCTGGCTTTGGTAGGAATCCACGGTTGTCGTACAAGAGCTCATCATGTAATTTTTTTTAGATTTTTAAAATAAACCTCCAGAACTTAGCAATGCTAGGAATAAGATAAATAGCAGCTCAACCTTCATGAATCACATCAATCAACTACCTAGACTTAGCACAAGCTTATGCCTCCACAATTACGGTTCAGAATAAATTCTCCAATTAAAACAACAATGCTTAGAACAGGGGAGATTTTAAGTTTGGCAACTAGGTACTTGGTAAGCATTATAACAAAGCAACTATTCATCATTTCCAAGACAAAATTTTTAATGTTCATCAGTTTTTTTAATTAACTCTAGCCTAGGACCGACTCTAAACATACTCTAATATAATTAATACTAACTAAGACTTCTTTTTTATTGGTTTTTAGATTTTATTTAACCAAAGACTCGTAAAAGACTCAACAAGGCGTGGACCTTCATGTGTCCACATATTTTTGGTATTTTATGAATATATATATATATATAACAAGTAAATTTAATAATCGCCTAGGTGTAGTCACCGATAACTAGGGGATGCTCCTCGTCCAAAATTTGGATGGTTGCAATACTTGGTGTAGATGTCCTTTAGAGTGAGCTAACCAGTAGCGGACCTGGCGGGTGCCACTGATAGACTAGACTCTCTCCTTGTTATGATGTTATTTCTGCATAAATACTCTCCACAAAGAGAAACCAAAACTCGAGGCTCTAATTTGTTAATAGGTTAGCGGTCAGACCAAAGAGTAATTGATCACCTTTATGAGCAAGCTTTAATGTTGTCTAATTTAAATAGGATTTCACTTTTCTCTTATTTTTGAATTTTTTATTTATGATGCAGGAATTTAAATATGAATGCTATATTTTTGTTATTTTTATTTTATGCCACCACAGCGGATGTTCCTTCGGAAAATACCATAGGGTATCCACATGGGGCT
Source organism: Chrysopogon serrulatus (assembly GCA_015844335.1). NCBI lineage: Eukaryota > Viridiplantae > Streptophyta > Magnoliopsida > Poales > Poaceae > Chrysopogon > Chrysopogon serrulatus. Next base: position 33,360 of record JADLZL010000663.1, read on the forward strand.
TTGTGATGCCATGAGTGATACAGTAAATACTTTTGTTATTTTTATATCTTTTAGTGTGTAAACAAGATTATGCTACTAAATAAATTGTAAATGCATTTAATGAGATATCTACCATTCTAACCTTATGGCTAGGGTACGGAATTTAAAGTCTACCGACATGACTTAGATAGAGGAGAACACTTACTCAGTGGGTTCATCGTCTGAGATAACCTCAGTCAACTCCCTGTTTCGTGGTGATGCCGCACGTGCCTCCTTCCATCTCGTTTCTGTCTCTTTTGCTTCTAACCGTGTCTTCGATAACTAGGGGATGCTCTCCCCCACGCTAGATGTTTGCTTATGGTTGATTGTTGAAGCTGAGTGGTCCTCATAGAGGAGCTCAATGCTTATAAGAGCAAGTGTTGCCTGGAATACTTCAATCTCATCACCCAAGAAGTTACTTCCTTCACACAGGGGTTAGTCTGTATATTGGAAAGGTGTACTTCAAGTGATGAAGATGAATATTCCTAGGTAAGTCTGGCTCTTGGAGTCATCCTGAAAAACTCTCACAAAACACCAAAACTCGTGGAACGGTATTAGGATAAAACGTTAATGATTAGCCATTTTTAGAGGATTGGTTGTTGTGAAGGTTTGGAAGTATTTTTAAGATAAGCGATTGCAAAGCAGGATGCTCGTTAATCTTTTTTTAGATTTTATGGGTTTATATGTATAAAGTGTAAATGCATGATATATATTTTTTATTCGTATGCCACCACAGTGAGAACTCCTACAGTTTTTATACTATAAGGGTTTCACATGGGGCTTAATGTTTTTAAGATGCATGAATGTAGCCTAATTCAAGACTATTTATTTTTATTATTTCTATGCATTGCTAATATAGAAAAGTAGTCATGCTAAAGAGAGAATAAATCATACGATGCAAGAAAGTACATATAGATAACTACCGATGTTACCTCACGGCGAGGGTTCGATATTTATAGTCCTTCGAACTAGACTTCTCCTTGCAGTGGTTCATTGAGTACTTCGAGTTGCTCTTCAGGGTAAGGATTGAGGTGGTGCCTCCACTAGTGGCTTCCAATGGCGGTGCCACCTTCTTTCTTTTGTATGCATCTCGAAGTCAATCTTATGTGCATCATTATTATAGTTGAGAACTTTCACTTAGAGAATTCGGGGGATTGTCTCCCCACACTTTAATTGAAGTGTGTTCTACCCATAAAGACAAGGTAGAGATCAAGTGCATGGGCTCTGCTGGTGGGAAAACACCAATGTAACCAGAAATTTATTCATCCTCTAACCTTGGGCACAATAAGATTGATATTATTCATATTGTTCATTCATATCTCGGGTAAGAGGACTAGAAGTGTAAATATGGCATTTAAACTTGTGAGATAAAGAGTAAAGGCACTTAACCACAAGAAAGACTGTTCATCTTTATAATGTATCAAGAATAATAGATGAAGTATTTATAGATTACTTGGTTAAGACTGAGATTAAGAGAATGGTGCTATGAATAAACTTAGAGAACAAATTATGTTAAGTTTAATTAGGTTGATCAAATTAAGTTGTAACTATAACATGGTTGTATTTTCATTTATTGCATACCAGGACCAAGAGAAAATTAATTGACCACTTATCTTAAGATGTTACCTCCATTATTAGAGCATGATGAAGGGTAAATGAAGTTCAATGGTCTTCTCTCTTTTTTTCTTGTATCATGGGTTATTCATTAGCATCTTGTCTTGAATGTTGTACTCCTTTCTCACTCTTAGGACCTCCGCTTCTCTCATTATGTCTTCTCTCGCAAGGGGTTAGTGGACAACACATACCCGAAGGAATATACTATTTATCAAAGTACGGATAGTATTTGACTAAGAGTTAAAGATTAATTTATAGCTCATGTTTTCAACGACTCACCACTATCTCAAAAAATTTTGCATCAAGGTTAAAGTGAGGATATTATTTTAAAGCATACCCTTAATCTTGAATTGATTCTACTGAATAGTCTCTAATATGATTTAAATATTTTTTTTATATAGGAGGAGTTAGTCTATATGTACAACTAAATTCTTATATAAGCATGCTTGATTTTCATAATGGTTAAGTAATATACTAAAGCATACTTATAATAGAATAAGGAAGTTTATAGGACTAAAAGTATTTATTCATATAGAACCAAGAATATGTATGGTGAACCACATGAGAATTTTATTATATATATATTTAGCAAGTTATGTTTTAGCATAGCATAGGGTAGAAATGACCAAGATAAATTAGCAACATGGTATGAGATGTTAATTGTAGTTACATGTTGCATGAGGCTTGGACAAACGTATCTCATATCTTCATCCTTCTAAGTAAGTGGTGACGAACTTACTTGAAAGAGGAGGGTTCAGGTCTATTGGAGATGCAATAATGCTCACTTGAAAACTTCTTCTCCAATAGATTAAAGTTGTTTTTTCCTGCAAAATGTTAATGGACACATACCCGAGGGAATAGCAAGATTGAAATACGGGTTTTGTTGTCCATACTCTTTTTTTGTGATTTTCTTCTATGCTAATCAAGATGATATATGGTTTAAGATTATTTAGCATAAATTGTGTCTATCATGTTTTATATTGTTGTTGCAATCTAGCATGGTTCAAGGCAAAGATGACTTGTAACAAAAGATAAATTAATACTCACAAGCTGGACTTCTTGTGCAAAGTTATCATCTGCCTTGATTCATCTCATATGTGAATTCTTTTCTTGACTTACCCAGATTGAATTTGAGAATTCTCCTATAGGGGTTAGTCTGACAAAATAACTAGCATCTACTAAAGTGTACTATCAGCTCAAGAATCAACATAGACTCATGTCCAATTTGAATCAGGAAAGGATTTTAACCTAAGCACCTTGCTTAATTCAAAAACCTTTTAGAAGTAAGATCAAATCACCTTATGATTCAAAAATTAAACTAGACACCATGTCTATTTTAACTTAGGAAAATAGTCAATGCTCAATTTTAAAGGTGTATGAAGATACTTCTAAACCTAAGCATACTATAGCAAATACAAGTAGCATGAAATCTTTGTAGAAGTTTATTCAAGTAGAGATGACAAGCATGATTATGGTGAGTTTTTTTTTTTTTCTTTTAATTATTTATAAGAATGCAAGTTAGGATGGAACTAAACATGTTATGGATGAAAAACTTTAAACTAAATGAGATGGATGTTTGGATTGTAAAAAGTAAACATGTAGTGGAATGCAGAAGATAACTACTCATCAAATTTAAAGTCCATGAGCAAGACTTTCTCACCTTTATTTGATCATACTTACCATGACTCACATGCTGGAATTTGTGAGTGATGCAACATTTATGTTCTCGTCACTTGAGATATGAATTAAAGTCTTGTGACGTCGACCTCTTTCTCCAACATTGGATTTGTTATGTTTCTTTTTATTTTGTGGGGGCATGCTGGAAGGTCGTAAATCGGTCATTTATTACCCCCGCACATGATATAAAAATAGACAAACAAGGGTAATCCCGCTTGAGCAGGGGTTAATGGTTATCTTAATCACATAATTAAGTATAAGTCTATCAATGTTCTTAATTGCCTAGCTACCTTCTCCGGCAACGGCGCCAAAAATGCTTGTTGGCATTTCTAACGCCACTACTAAAAATAGAGATAAACCCTACCTCTAGTAATAGCGCCAAAAATGCTCGGTATTAAATTAACTTGTCATTAGCAACTAGCCACCTATTTATCACTATCATTCCTAAGCATGAATTAAGTTGTCATCCTTAATCATATTGCTTAAGAAATAACTATAGATTTATATGTATTCAATATGACTAGGCAGAAATAAAAAGATATGAATATAAAGATAAGAATATAAACTACGATCGGTTACGCAGCGGACAGATAATTATACCGTTGTAGCATTTTACCTAGGGAAGTCTACCAGGTTGTCGATTTATATTTATACCACTGGGAAGGTCTATATGTAGGACTTATAAACTATAACTTATACTATTGATGTGAAAGGCAAACCATAACTAGAATCCTACTCATAACAGGGATAAGTCACGTGATAAAAGATATATATGATAAATAATGATCATGATCGGTCATCATAAATAGATAAACATCGAGCTCTTCTAGTCATAACAATAGCTAGCCAATGGATAAACTCAGGAATAAATACTAAGGTAATTCAATAACTACGTCAATGAATAACTCTAATTAGTGCAACTACATCTAGCAATCATTGTTAAGTTAACCCTATATCATTATCACATGTAAAGAGGCATCAACTAATGAGGGTATTAAGACACCAAGGTCACCTCCTTCGCGACCCGTGCCCATGCTAGTCCTACGTGCGGAGGGTGGACTACGAGAGGAACCAACGCAACGCTGTCACACCGCGGACTACCACACGTCCCCCAAGACGTCGGGTGGTGCACTCGCAGATAAACAAGATATCTAGACACCACGTCTATATATTGTCTACCATCTACCCAGCGGCCGCTTGGGTAAACGCTATCTGAGCAATTACATGAATTCAATAAGATCAAACCAACTATCCTAGACATATAATCAAAATAGACAATGACTATTACAATTAAGAATATATAAGAGATTAAGAACAATGTTGCTGAATCATAATATTGAATACAATAAGAGCAAAGTACTAGAACTATATCGAACTCAGCGCTCCAGGCAGACGCCGTGGGCTCCGGATCCCGGCCGAAGAACTAGAACTCTTCTACTTCTAATCTAACTAGGCTAAAGCTATGAACTAGAGAGGCTCGATGAACTAGAGAAGGCTCTTAATGGCTAGATCTCTAAATGACTTGATGCCTTTAGGGAGGGGTCTACCCCTTTATTTATAGCCCATGGGATCGACGTGCGCCCGCAGATCAAACCCCGGCGTAACCAAGGGCCAAGATGACTCCTCATAGGCGGTGGAGGAAGCTTCCGGAAGGAGGGCCAAAACCCCTAGCAGGCGCCGGGCGGCCCAAGGTGGGGCGGCCCCACTTTTCCTCCCTCCTGAGTCCCGTTGCTTCGGGTGTCTTCTAGATGGTTCCCCGAACTCAATCGTGATATTTCCGTGGCGGATAAGTTTTCGTGCTAAATATGCACTAGAATC
>JADLZL010000664.1:0-39282 GCA_015844335.1 Chrysopogon serrulatus
ACGGAACGTGGGCAGAAATAGGCCGGTACTAGCGTTTCCGAAAATCGGGCCGAAAACGGACAAAAACCGCCTATCCGCTGGGTCCGGCCGGCATCGCGGATGGCTAGCGGGTGCCCAAGACGCCCATGCGCTTCCGCGCCGCGGTAGGTCTGTTTCGGCGCCATGGCGCCCGAGGACGGAACGGTGGGCAGAAATAGGTCGCGGTACTAGCGTTTCCGAAAAATCGGCCGGTGTGACAAAACCGCCCCATCCGCGCTGGTCCGGCCGGATCGTGGATGGCTAGCGGGGTGCCCAAGACGCTCCATGCGTTTCCGCCGCCGCGTAGGCACGGCCACGGCGCCCGAGGACGGAACGGTGGGCAGAAATAGGCCGGTACTAGCGCTTCCGAAAATCGGCGAAAACGGACAAACCGCCTCCGCCCGCTGGTCCGCCGGCATCATGGATGGCTAGCGGGTGCCCAAGACGCCCACGCGTTTCCGCGCCGCTGTAGGCCTGGTTTCGGCGAAGCCACGGGCGCCCGAGGACGGAACGCAGGGGCGTAAATAGGTCGGGGTACTAGCGTTTCCGAAAATCGGGGCCGAAAAACGACAAAACCGGCCGCCCGCGTGGTCCGCCGGCATCATGGATGGCTAGCGGGTGCCCAAGACGCCCATGCGTTTTCGCTGGCCGCCGTGGGTTTGGGGCCTGGGGCGCCACGGGCGCCCGAGGACGTGAACGGGTGGGCAGAAATAGGCCGGTGTACTAGCGCTTCCGGAAAATCGGGCCGAAAACGGACAAAACCGCCTGTCCGCGCGGGTCGGTCCGGCATCGTGGATGGCTAGCGGGTGCCCAAGACGCCCATGCGCTTTCGCGCCGCGGTAGGCTGGGTTTAGGGCGCCACGGGCGCCCGAGGACGGAACGGTGGGGCAGAAATAGGCCGGGTACTAGCGCTTTCCGAAAATCGGCCGAAAACGGACAAAACCGCCCCTATCCCCGCGGGTCCGGCCGGCATCGCGGATGGCTAGCGGGTGCCCAAGACGCTCCATGCCGCTTTCCGCCGCGCGCGGTAGGCCTGTTTCCGGCGCCACGGGCGCCCGAGGACGGAACGTGGGGTAAATAGGCCGGGTACTAGCAGCGCTTCCTCGGAAAATCGCCGAAAACGGACAAAACCGCCCGCCCCGCGCGCGGTCCGCCGCCATCGTGGATGGCTGGGCCGGGTGCCTAAGACGCTCCATGCGTCCGCGCCGCGGTAGGTTGTTTTTCGGCGCCACGGGCGCCCGAGGACGGAACGGTGGGCGAAATAGTCGGGTACTAGCGCTCGTGAAAATCGCCGACGGGACAAAACCGCCCCGCCTCACTGGTCCGCGCATCGTGGATGGCTAGCGGGGTGCCCAAGACGCTCCATGCGTTTCCGCGCCGCGGTAGGCCTGGTTTCGAAGAGCCACGGCGCCCGAGGACGGAACGGTGGGCAGAAATAGAAGGCGGTACTAGCGCTCTTCCGGAAAATCGCCGAAAACGGACAAAAACCGCCCCGTCCGCGCGGTCCGGCCGGCATCGTGGATGGCTAGTGGGGCCCAAGACTTCCATTGCTTCCGCGGCCGCTAGGCCTGGGGGCGCCACGGGCGCCCGAGGACGGAACGGTGGGCAGAAGAGGCCGGTACTAGCGTTTCGAAAATCGCCGAAAAACGGACAAAACCGCCCCGCCCGCGTGGTCCGGCCGGCATCGTGGATGGCTAGCGGGGTGCCCAAGACGCCCATGCGTTTTCGCGCCGCGGTAGGCCTGGTTTCGGGCGCCACGGGCGCCCTGAGGACGGAACGGTGGGCAGAAATAGGCCGGTACTAGCGTTTCCGAAAATCGGCCGAAAACGACAAAACCGCCTATCCGCGCGGGTCCGCCGGCATCGTGGATGGCTAGCGGGTGCCCAAGACGCTCCATGCGTTTCGCGCCGCGGTAGGCCCGTTTCGCGCCACGGGCGCCTGAGGACGGAACGGTGGGCAGAAATAGGCCGGGTACTAGCGTTTCCGAAAACGGCCGAAAAACGGACAAAACCGCCCCGTCCGCGCGGGTCCGCCGGCATCGTGGGATGGCTAGCGGGTGCCCAAGACGCTCCATGCGGATTTCGGGCGCCGCGGTAGGCCCGTAGGTTTTGGGCGCCACGGGCGCCTGAGGACGGAACGGGTGGGCAGAAGAGGCCGGGTACTAGCGCTTTCTCGAAAATCGGCCGAAAACGGACAAAACCGCCCCGTCTGCGCGGGTCCGGCCGGCATCGTGGATGGCTAGCGGGTGCCCAAGACGTCCATGCGTTTCGGGCGCCGCGGTAGGCTCGGTTTCTGGCGCCACGGGCGCCTGAGGACGGAACGGTGGGCAGAAATGTGTCGGGTACTAGCGCTTTCCGGAAAATCGGCCGAAAACGACAAAACCGCCTATCCGCGCGGGTCCGCCGGCATCGTGGATGGCTAGCGGGGTGCCCAAGACGCCCATGCTTTCCGCGCCGCGGTAGGTCTGGGTTTTGGAGCTACGGGCGCCCGAGGACGGAACGGTGGGCAGAAATAGGTGTATTAGCGTTTCCGGAAAATCGGCCGAAAACGGACAAACCGCCCATCCGCGCGGTCCGCCGGCATCGCGGGATGGCTAGCGGGTGCCCAAGACGCTTCCATGCGTTTCCGCGCCGCGGTAGGCTCGGTTTAGGCACCGCGGGGGCCGAGACGGAACGGTGGGCAGAAATAGGTCGTGGTATTAGCGCTTTCCGGAAAATCGCCGAAACGGACAAAACCGCCCTCGGCCCGCGCGTGGTCCGGCCGGCATCGTGGATGGCTAGCGGGGTGCCCAAGACGCCCATGCGTTTTCGCGCCGCGGTAGGCCTGGTTTAGGGCGCCACGGGCGCCCGAGGACGGAACGGTGGGCAGAAATAGGCCGGGTACTAGCGCTTTCCGGAAAATCGCCGAAAACGGACAAAACCGCCCGCCCCGCTGGTCCGGCCGCATCGTGGATGGCTAGCGGGTGCCCAAGACGCCCATGCGTTTTCGCGCCGCGGTAGGCCCGGGTTTCGGCGCCACGGGCGCCCGAGGACGGAACGGTGGGCAGTAATAGGCCGTGGTACTAGCCGCTTTCCGAAAATCGGCCGAAAACGGACAAAACCGCCCTATCCGCGCGGTCCGCCGCATCGTGGGATGGCTAGCGGGGTGCCCAAGACGCTCCATGCGCGCGCCGCGGTAGGCCTCTGGTTTAGGCCCCACGGGCGCCCGAGGACGGAACGGTGGGCGTAAAATAGGTCGCGGTACTAGCGTTTCGAAAATCGGCCTAAAACGACAAAACCGCCTGGCCCGCAAGGGGTCCGCCGGCATCGTGGATGGTTAGCGGGTGCCCAAGACGCCCATGCGTTTTCGCGCCGCGGTAGGCTCCCGGTTTTAGGCGCCATGGGCGCCCGAGGACGGAACGGTGGGCGTAAATAGGTCGCGTACTAGCCGCTTCTCGGAAAATCGCCGAAAACGGACAAAACCGCCCGTCCGCGCTGGTCGGGCCGGGCATCGCAGGGATGGCTAGCGGGTGCCCAAGACGCCCATGCGTTTCCCGCACCGCGGTAGGTTCGGGGTTTCGTGGCCACTGGGCGCCCGAGGACGGAACGGTGGGCAGAAATAGCTGTGTACTACGCTTTCCGAAAAATCGGGCCAAAACGGACAAAAACCGCCCCATCCGCTGGTCCGCCGGCATCGCGGGATGGCTAGCGGGTGCCCAAGACGCCCATGCGTTTTCTGCGCCGCGGTAGGTTCGGCTTCGCCACGGGCGCCCGAGGACGGAACGGTGGGCAGAAATAGGTCGCGGTACTAGCGCTTTCCGGAAAATCGCCGAAAACGACAAAACCGCCCCATCCGCGACGGTCCGGCCGGCATCGCGGATGGCTACGGGTGCCCAAGACGCTCCATGCGTTTCGCGCCGCGGTAGCCCGGTTTAGGGTGCCACGGGCGCCCGAGGACGGAACGGTGGGCAGAAATAGGTCGCGGTACTAGCGTTTTCCGAAAATCGGCCAAAAACGACAAAACCGCCCCATCGATGGCGCGGGTCCGCCGGCATCGTGGATGGCTAGCGGGGTGCCCAAGACGCTCCATGCGTTTTCGCCGCGTAGGCCGGACAAAAGGGCGCCGCGGGCGCCTCGAGGACGGAACGGTGGGCAGAAATAGGCCGCGGTACTAGCGCTTTCCGAAAATCGCCGAAAAACGACAAAACCGCCTATCCGCGCTGGTCCGGCCGGCATCGTGGATGGCTAGCGGGTGCCCAAGACGCTCCATGCGTTTCCGACCGCGGTAGGCCCGGTTTAGGGCGCCACGGCGCCCGAGGACGGAACGGTGGGCAGAAATAGGCGCGGTACTAGCGCTTTCCGAAAATCGCCGAAAACGGACAAAACCGCCTGTCCGCGCGGGTCCGGCCGGCATCGCGGATGGCTAGCGGGTGCCCAAGACGCTCCATGCGTTTCGCGCCGCGGTAGGCCTGGGTTTAGGCGCCACGGGCGCCCGAGGACGGAACGTGGGCAGAAATAGGTCAGTGGTACTAGCGCTTTCCCCGAAAATCGCCGAAAACGGACAAAACCGCCCGTCCCGCGCGGGTCCGCCGGCATCGTGGATGGCTAGCGGGTGCCCAAGACGCTCCATGCGTTCTGCCGCGGTAGGCCTGGGTTCGGCGCCACGGGCGCCCGAGGACGAACGGTGGGCGTAAATAGGTCGCGGTACTAGCGTTTCCGAAAATCGGCCGAAAACGGACAAAACCGCCTATCCGCGCTGGTCCGGCCGGCATCGTGGATGGCTAGCGGGTGCCCAAGACGCTTCCATGCGTTTCGCGCCGCGGTAGGCCTGGGTTTCGGCGCCACGGGCGCCCGAGGACGGAACGGTGGGCAGAAATAGGCCTCGGTACTAGCGTTTCCGAAAATCGGCCGAAAACGGACAAACCGCCCCGTCCGCGCGGGTCCGGCCGGCATCGTGGATGGCTAGCGGGTGCCCAAGACGCCTTGCGTTTCGCGCCGCGGTAGGCCTGGGTTTAGGGCGCCACGGGCGCCCGAGGACGGAACGGTGGGCAGAAATAGGCCGCGGTACTAGCGCTTTCCGGAAAATCGGCCGAAACGACAAAACCGCCCCATCCGCGCGCGGGTCCGCCGGCATCGTGGATGGCTAGCGGGTGCCCAAGACGCCCATGCGTTTCGCCACGGTAGGCGCCGAGGACGGAACGGTGGGCCACGGGCGTTTCCGAAAAGGACGGAACGGTGGGCAGAAATAGCGTCGTACTAGGGTTTTCCGAAAATCGGCCGAAAACGGACAAAACCGCCTGGCTATCCGCTGGTCCGCCGGCATCGGGATGGCTAGCGGGTGCCCAAGACGTTTCCATGTTTCCGCGCCGCGGTAGGCCCGGTTTAGGCACCGCGCGGGCGCCCGAGGACGGAACGGTGGCAGAAATAGGCCGCGTACTAGCGCGTTTCCGGAAAATCGGCGAAAAACGACAAAATCGCCCCATCCGCTGGTCCGCCGGCATCGCGGATGGCTAGCGGGTGCCCAAGACGCCCATGCGTTTTCGCGCCGCGGTAGGCCTGGTTTCGGGCGCCATGGGCGCCCGAGGACGGAACGGTGGGCAGAAATAGGGCGGTACTAGCGTTTCCGGAAAATCGGCCGAAAAACGACAAAACCGCCTCATCCCGCTGGTCCCGGCCGGCATCGCGGATGGTTAGCGGGGTGCCCAAGACGCTCCATGCGTTTCGCGCCGCGGTAGGCCCGGTTTTAGGGCCACGGGCGCCCGAGGACGGAACGGTGGGCAGAAATAGGCGTGGTACTAGCGCTTTCCGAAAATCGGCCGAAAACGACAAAACCGCCTGCCCCGCTGGTCCGCCGGCATCGTGGATGGCTAGCGGGTGCCCAAGACGCTCCATGCGTTTTCGCGCCGCGGTAGGTTCGGTTTAGGCGCCACGGGCGCCGAGGACGGAACGGTGGGCAGAAATAGGTCGCGGTACTAGCGCTTTCCGGAAAATCGGCCGAAAACGGACAAAACCGCCCCATCCGCGCGGGTCCGGCCGGCATCGTGGATGGCTAGCGGGTGCCCAAGACGCCCATGCGTTTCCGCGCCGCGCGGTAGGCCCGGTTTCGGGCGCCACGGGCGCCCGAGGACGGAACGGTGGGCGAAATAGGTCAGTGTACTAGCGTTTTCCGAAAATCGGCCGAAAACGGACAAAACCGCCCATCCGCGCGGGTCCGGCCGGCATCGTGGATGGCTAGCGGGTGCCCAAGACGCTCCATGCGTTTCGCGCCGCGGTAGGCCCGGTTTAGGAAGCCACGGGCGCCCGAGGACGGAACGGTGGGCAGAAATAGGCCGGTACTAGCGTTTTCCGAAAATCGGCCGAAAACGGACAAAACCGCCCCGCCCGCGGGTCCGGCCGGCATCGTGGATGGCTAGCGGGTGCCCAAGACGCTCCATGCGTTTTCGCGCCGCGGTAGGCCCGGGTTTAGGAAGCCACGGGCGCCCGAGGACGGAACGGGTGGGCGAAATAGGTCGCGGTACTAGCGTTTCCGAAAATCGGCCGAAAACGGACAAAACCGCCCCGTCCGCGCGTGGTCCGGCCGGCATCGTGGATGGCTAGCGGGTGCCCAAGACGCCCATGCGTTTCGCGCCGCGGTAGGCCTGGGTTTAGGGCAGCCACGGGCGCCCGAGGACGGAACGGTGGGCAGAAATAGGTCCGGTACTAGCGTTTCCGGAAAATCGGCCGAAAACGGACAAAAACCGCCCCATCCGCGCTGGTCCGGCCGGCATCGTGGATGGCTAGCGGGTGCCCAAGACGCCCATGCGCGCGCCGCGGTAGGCCTGGGTTTAGGCGCCACGGGCGCCCGAGGACGGAACGGGTGGGCGTAAATAGGTCGCGGTACTAGCGTTTCCGGAAAATCGGCCGAAAACGGACAAAACCGCCCTATCCGCGGTGGTCCGCCGGCATCGTGGATGGCTAGCGGGTGCCCAAGACGCTTCCATGCTTTTCCGCGCCGCGGTAGGCCCGGGTTTAGGGCGCGCTGGCGCCCGAGGACGGAACGGTGGGCAGAAATAGGCCGCGGTACTAGCGCTTTCCCGAAAATCGGCCGAAAAACGACAAAACCGCATCCGCCCGGGTCCGGCCGGCATCGTGGATGGCTAGCGGGTGCCCAAGACGCTCCATGCGTTTTTGCCGCCGCGGTAGGCCCGGTTTAGGGCCGCGGGCGCCCGAGGACGGAACGGTGGGCAGAAAATAGGTCGCGGTACTAGCGCTTTCCGAAAATCGCCGAAAACGGACAAAAACCGCCCATCCCGCTGGTCCGCCGGCATCGTGGATGGCTAGCGGGTGCCCAAGACGCCCATGCGTTTCGCGCCGCGGTAGGCCCGGTTTAGGGTAACCGGGGCGCCCGAGGACGGAACGGTGGGCAGAAATAGGCCCTCGGTACTAGCGTTTCCGAAAATCGCCGAAAACGGACAAAACCGCCCCATCCGCGGGTCCGGCCGGCATCGTGGATGGTTAGCGGGTGCCCAAGACGCCCATGCGTTTCCGCGCCGCGGTAGGCTCTGGTTTAGGGGCCACGGGCGCCCGAGGACGGAACGGTGGGCAGAAATAGGCGCGGTACTAGCGACGCTTTGGAAAATCGGGCCAAAAACGGACAAAACCGCCCCATCCGCGCGGGTCCGGCCGGCATCGTGGATGGCTAGCGGGTGCCCAAGACGCTCCATGCGTTTTCGCGCCGCGGTAGGCCCGGGTTCTTTAGCCGCGGGCGCCCGAGGACGGAACGGTGGGCGAAATAGGTCGCGGTACTAGCGTTTTCCGAAAATCGGCCGAAAACGGACAAAACCGCCCTATCCCGCGCTGGTCCCGCCGGCATCGTGGATGGTTAGCGGGTGCCCAAGACGCCCATGCGTTTCGCGCCGCGGTAGGCCCGGTTTAGGTGCCGCGGGCGCCCGAGGACGGAACGGTGGGCAGAAATAGGCCCGGTACTAGCATTTTCCGGAAAATCGGCCGAAAACGGACAAAACCGCCCATCCCGCGGGTCCGGCCGGCATCGTGGATGGCTAGCGGGTGCCCAAGACGCTCCATGCGCAAAATTTCGCGCCGCGGTAGTTCGGTTTAGGCGCCGCGGGCGCCCGAGGACGGAACGGTGGGCAGAAATAGGCCGCGGTACTAGCGCTTTCCGGAAAATCGGCCGAAAACGGACAAAACCGCCCCCGTCCGCGCGGGTCCGGCCGGCATCGTGGATGGCTAGCGGGTGCCCAAGACGCCCATGCGTTTCCGCGCCGCGGTAGGCTCCCGGTTTAGGCGCCGCGGGCGCCCGAGGACGGAACGGTGGGCAGAAATAGGCGCGGTACTAGCGCTTTCCGAAAATCGGCCGAAAAACGACAAAACCGCCCCATCCCGCTGGTCCGGCCGGCATCGTGGATGGCTAGCGGGTGCCCAAGACGCCCATGCGTTTCGCGCCGCGGTAGGCCCGGGTTTAGGCACCGCGGGGCGCCCGAGGACGGAACGGTGGGCAGAAATAGGCCCTGGTACTAGCGTTTCCGAAAATCGGCCGAAAAACGACAAAAACCGCCTATCCGCGCGCGGGTCCGCCGGCATCGTGGATGGTTAGCGGGTGCCCAAGACGCTCCATGCGCGCGCGCCGCGGTAGGCCCGGTTTAGGCAGCCGCGGGCGCCCGAGGACGGAACGGTGGGCGAAATAGGTCGCGGTAACTAGCGTTTCCCGAAAATCGGCCGAAAACGGACAAAATCGCCCCATCCCGCTGGTCCGGCCGGGCATCGTGGATGGCTAGCGGGTGCCCAAGACGCTCCATGCGCATTTCGCGCCGCGGTAGGCCGGGTTTAGGGGCCGCTGGCGCCCGAGGACGAACGGTGGGCAGAAATAGGCCGCGGTACTAGCGTTTTCCGAAAATCGGCCGAAAACGGACAAAATCGCCCCATCCCGCTGGTCCGGCCGGCATCGCGGATGGTTAGCGGGTGCCCAAGACGCCCATGCGTTTCCGCGCCGCGGTAGGCCCGGGTTTAGGGCACCGCGGGCGCCCGAGGACGGAACGGTGGGCGAAATAGGCCTCGTACTAGCGCTTTCCGGAAAATCGGCCGAAAAACGGACAAAATCGCCCCATCCGCGCGGGTCCGGCCGGCATCGTGGATGGTTAGCGGGTGCCCAAGACGCCCATGCGTTTCGCGCCGCGGTAGGTTCGGTTTTAGGGGCACCGCGGGCGCCTCGAGGACGGAACGGTGGGCAGAAATAGGCCGGTACTAGCGTTTCCGGAAAATCGGCCGAAAACGACAAAATCGCCCCATCCCGCTGGTCCGGCCGGCATCGTGGATGGTTAGCGGGTGCCCAAGACGCTCCATGTGTTTCGCGCCGCGGTAGGCCCGGGTTTAGGCACCGCGGGCGCCCGAGGACGGAACGGTGGGCAGAAATAGGGGCCGGTACTAGCGTTTCCGGAAAATCGGCCGAAAACGGACAAAATCGCCCCATCCGTGGGTCCGGCCGGCATCGTGGATGGTTAGCGGGTGCCCAAGACGCTCCATGCATTCCGCGCCGCCGCGGTAGGCCCGGTTTAGGGTAACCGCGGGCGCCCGAGGACGGAACGGTGGGCAGAAATAGGCCGTGTACTAGCGTTTCCGGAAAATCGGCCGAAAAACGGACAAAATCGCCCCATCCGCGCGGTCCCGCCGGCATCGTGGATGGTTAGCGGGTGCCCAAGACGCCCATGCGTTTTCGCGCCGCGGTAGTCGGTTTAGGCACCGCTGGCGCCCGAGGACGGAACGGTGGGCAGAAATAGGCCCGGTACTAGCGTTTTCGGAAAATCGGCCGAAAACGGACAAAATCGCCCATCCCGCGGGTCCGGCCGGCATCGTGGATGGTTAGCGGGTGCCCAAGACGCCCATGCGCTTCCGCCGCCGCGGTAGGCCCGGTTTAGGTGCCGCGGGCGCCCGAGGACGGAACGGTGGGCAGAAATAGGCCCGGTACTAGCGCTTTTCCGAAAATCGGCCGAAAACGGACAAAATCGCCCCATCCGCGGGTCCGGCCGGCATCGTGGATGGTTAGCGGGTGCCCAAGACGCCCATGCGTTTTCGCGCCGCGGTAGGCCCGGTTTAGGGCACCGCGGGCGCCCGAGGACGGAACGGTGGGCAGAAATAGGCCGTACTAGTTTTTTCCGGAAAATCGGGCCGAAAACGGACAAAATCGCCCATCCGCGCGGGTCCGGCCGGCATCGTGGATGGTTAGCGGGTGCCCAAGACGCTCCATGCGCCGCGCCGCGGTAGGCGGTGGGGTTTAGGGCACCGCGGGCGCCCGAGGACGGAACGGTGGGCAGAAATAGGCCGCGGTACTAGCGCTTTCCGGAAAAATCGCCGAAACGGACAAAATCGCCCCCATCCGCTGGTCCGCCGGCATCGTGGATGGCTAGCGGGTGCCCAAGACGCTCCATGCGTTTCCGCGCCGCGGTAGGCCCGGTTTAGGCACCGCGGGCGCCCGAGGACGGAACGGTGGGCGTAAATAGGCCGCGGTACTAGCGTTTTCCGAAAATCGGCCGAAAACGGACAAAACCGCCCCATCCGCGCTGGTCCGCCGGCATCGTGGATGGTTAGCGGGTGCCCAAGACGCTCCATGCGTTTCCGCGCCGCGGTAGGCCCGGGTTTAGGGCACCGCGGGCGCCCGAGGACGGAACGGTGGGCAGAAATAGGCCCCGGTATTAGCGTTTCCGGAAAATCGGGCCGAAAACGACAAAATCGCCCCATCCCGCTGGTCCGGCCGGCATCGTGGATGGTTAGCGGGTGCCCAAGACGCCCATGCGTTTTCGCGCCGCGGTAGGCCCGGTTTAGGGCACCGCGGGCGCCCGAGGACGGAACGGTGGGCGAAATAGGTCGGTAATTAGCGCTTTCCGGAAAATCGGCCGAAAACGGACAAAATCGCCCCATCCAAGGGTCCGGCCGGCATCGTGGATGGTTAGCGGGTGCCCAAGACGCTCCATGCGTTTCCGCGCCGCGGTAGGCCCGGGTTTAGGCGCCGCTGGCGCCCGAGGACGGAACGGTGGGCAGAAATAGGCCCGGTACTAGCGCTTTTTCCGAAAATCGGCCGAAAAACGACAAAATCGCCCCATCCCGCTGGTCCGGCCGGCATCGCGGATGGCTAGCGGGTGCCCAAGACGCTCCATGCGCTTCCGCGCCGCCGTAGGCCCGGTTTAGGGCACCGCTGGGCGCCCGAGGACGGAACGGTGGGCGTAAATAGGCCCCGGTACTAGCGTTTCCGGAAAATCGGCCGAAAACGGGCAAAATCGCCCCATCCGCTGGGTCCGGCCGGCATCGTGGATGGTTAGCGGGTGCCCAAGACGCTCCATGCGTTTCCGCGCCGCGGTAGGCCCGGTTTAGGGCACCGCTGGCGCCCGAGGACGGAACGGTGGGCGAAATAGGCCGCGGTACTAGCGCTTTCCGAAAATCGGCCGAAAACGAAAAATCGCCCCATCCCGCTGGTCCGGCCGGCATCGTGGATGGTTAGCGGGTGCCCAAGACGCTCCATGCGTTTCGCGCCGCGGTAGGCCTCGGGTTTAGGGCACCGCGGGCGCCCGAGGACGGAACGGTGGGCGAAATAGGCCGCGGTACTAGCGTTTTCCGAAAATCGGCCGAAAACGGACAAAATCGCCCCATCCGCGCGGGTCCGGCCGGCATCGTGGATGGCTAGCGGGTGCCCAAGACGCTCCATGCGTTTCGCGCCGCGGTAGGCCCGGGTTTAGGGCACCGCGGGCGCCCGAGGACGGAACGGTGGGCGTAAATAGGCCCCGGTACTAGCGCTTTCCGAAAATCGGCCGAAAACGGACAAAATCGCCCCATCCCGCGGGTCCGGCCGGCATCGTGGATGGTTAGCGGGTGCCCAAGACGCCCATGCGTTTCCGCGCCGCGGTAGGCCCGGTTTAGGCACCGCTGGGCGCCCGAGGACGGAACGGTGGGCAGAAATAGGCCCGGTACTAGCGCTTTTCCGAAAATCGGCCGAAAAACGGACAAAATCGCCCCATCCGCGCTGGTCCGGCCGGCATCGTGGATGGTTAGCGGGTGCCCAAGACGCTCCATGCGCTTCCGCGCCGCGGTAGGCCCGGTTTAGGGCACCGCTGGCGCCCGAGGACGGAACGGTGGGCAGAAATAGGCCGCGGTACTAGCGTTTTTCCGGAAAATCGGCCGAAAAACGACAAAATCGCCCCATCCGCGCTGGTCCGGCCGGCATCGTGGATGGTTAGCGGGTGCCCAAGACGCTCCATGCATTTCCGCGCCGCGGTAGGCCCGGTTTAGGCACCGCGGGCGCCCGAGGACGGAACGGTGGGCAGAAATAGGCGGTACTAGCGCTTTCCGAAAATCGGCCGAAAACGGACAAAATCGCCCCATCCCGCTGGTCCGGCCGGCATCGTGGATGGCTAGCGGGTGCCCAAGACGCCCATGCGTTTCCGCGCCGCGGTAGGCCCGGTTTAGGCACCGCGGGCGCCCGAGGACGGAACGGTGGGCAGAAATAGGCCGCGGTACTAGCGCTTTCCGAAAATCGGCCGAAAACGGACAAAATCGCCCCATCCCGCTGGTCCGGCCGGCATCGTGGATGGTTAGCGGGTGCCCAAGACGCTTCCATGCGTTTCGCGCCGCGGTAGGCCCGGTTTAGGCACCGCGGGCGCCCGAGGACGGAACGGTGGGCGTAAATAGCCCCCGCGGTACTAGCGCTTTCCGAAAATCGGCCGAAACGGACAAAATCGCCCCATCCCGCTGGTCCGGCCGGCATCGTGGATGGTTAGCGGGTGCCCAAGACGCTCCATGCGTTTCGCGCCGCGGTAGGCCCGGTTTAGGGCACCGCGGGCGCCCGAGGACGGAACGGTGGGCAGAAATAGGCCCCGGTACTAGCGCTTTCGAAAATCGGCCGAAAAACGGACAAAATCGCCCCATCCCGCTGGTCCGCCGGCATCGTGGATGGTTAGCGGGTGCCCAAGACGCCCATGCGTTTCCGCGCCGCGGTAGGCCCGGTTTAGGCACCGCTGGCGCCCGAGGACGGAACGGTGGGCAGAAATAGGCCCGGTACTAGCGCTTTCCGAAAATCGGCCGAAAACGGACAAAATCGCCCCATCCGCGCTGGTCCGGCCGGCATCGCGGATGGTTAGCGGGTGCCCAAGACGCTCCATGCGTTTCCGCGCCGCGGTAGGCCCGGTTTAGGGGCACCGCGGGCGCCCGAGGACGGAACGGTGGGCAGAAATAGGCCCGCGGTACTAGCGCTTTCCGAAAATCGGCCGAAAAACGGACAAAATCGCCCCATCCGCTGGTCCGGCCGGCATCGTGGATGGTTAGCGGGTGCCCAAGACGCTCCATGCGTTTCCGCGCCGCGGTAGGCCCGGTTTAGGCACCGCGGGCGCCCGAGGACGGAACGGTGGGCGTAAATAGGCCCCGGTACTTTAGTTTTCCGAAAATCGGCCGAAAACGGACAAAATCGCCCCATCCCGCGCGGGTCCGGCCGGCATCGCGGGATGGTTAGCGGGTGCCCAAGACGCCCATGCGTTTCCGCGCCGCGGTAGGCCCGGTTTAGGCACCGCGGCGCCCGAGGACGGAACGGTGGGCGTAAATAGGCCCGCGTACTAGCGCTTTTTCCGAAAATCGGCCGAAAACGACAAAATCGCCCCATCCGCTGGGTCCGCCGGCATCGTGGATGGTTAGCGGGTGCCCAAGACGCCCATGCGTTTCGCGCCGCGGTAGGCCCGGGTTTAGGGCACCGCGGGCGCCCGAGGACGGAACGGTGGGCGTAAATAGGCCCCTCGCACTAGCGCTTTCCGAAAATCGGCCGAAAACGGACAAAATCGCCCCCATCCCGCGGGTCCGGCCGGCATCGTGGATGGTTAGCGGGTGCCCAAGACGCCCATGCGTTTCCGCGCCGCGGTAGGCCCGGGTTTAGGCACCGCTGGCGCCCGAGGACGGAACGGTGGGCGAAATAGGCCCCTGTACTAGCGCTTTCCGAAAATCGGCCGAAAACGGACAAAATCGCCCCATCCGCTGGTCCGGCCGGCATCGTGGATGGTTAGCGGGTGCCCAAGACGCCCATGCTTTTCCGCGCCGCGGTAGGCCCGGGTTTAGGCACCGCGGGCGCCCGAGGACGGAACGGTGGGCAGAAATAGGCCTCGTACTAGCGCTTTCCGAAAATCGGCCGAAAACGACAAAATCGCCCCATCCCGCTGGTCCGGCCGGCATCGTGGATGGTTAGCGGGTGCCCAAGACGCTCCATGCGTTTCCGCGCCGCGGTAGGCCTGGGTTTAGGCACCGCGGGCGCCCGAGGACGGAACGGTGGGCAGAAATAGGCCCTCGTACTAGCGCTTTCCGAAAATCGGCCGAAAACGACAAAATCGCCCCATCCCGCGGGTCCGGCCGGCATCGTGATGGTTAGCGGGTGCCCAAGACGCTCCATGCGTTTCCGCCGCCGCGGTAGGCCCGGTTTAGGCACCGCGGGCGCCCGAGGACGGAACGGTGGGCGTAAATAGGTCTCGCACTAGCGTTTTTCCGAAAATCGGCCGAAAACGGACAAAATCGCCCCATCCGCTGGTCCGGCCGGCATCGTGGATGGTTAGCGGGTGCCCAAGACGCCCATGCGTTTCCGCGCCGCGGTAGGCCCGGGTTTAGGCACCGCGGGCGCCCGAGGACGGAACGGTGGGCAGAAATAGGCCCCGGCACTAGCGCTTTCCGAAAATCGGCCGAAAACGGACAAAATCGCCCATCCCGCTGGTCCCGCCGGCATCGTGGATGGTTAGCGGGTGCCCAAGACGCCCATGCGTTTTCGCGCCGCGGTAGGCCCGGTTTAGGGCACCGCTGGCGCCCGAGGACGGAACGGTGGGCGAAATAGGCCCCCGCACTAGCGCTTTCCGAAAATCGGCCGAAAACGGACAAATCGCCCCATCCGCTGGTCCGGCCGGCATCGTGGATGGTTAGCGGGTGCCCAAGACGCTTCCATGCGTTTCCGCGCCGCGGTAGGCCCGGGTTTAGGGCACCGCGGGCGCCCGAGGACGGAACGGTGGGCAGAAATAGGCCCTCGTACTAGCGCTTTCCGAAAATCGGCCGAAAACGGACAAAATCGCCCCATCCGCGCTGGTCCCGCCGGCATCGTGGATGGTTAGCGGGTGCCCAAGACGCCCATGCGTTTCCGCGCCGCGGTAGGCCCGGTTTAGGCACCGCGGGCGCCCGAGGACGGAACGGTGGGCGAAATAGGCCTCGCACTAGCGCTTTCCGAAAATCGGCCGAAAACGGACAAAATCGCCCCATCCGCGCTGGTCCGGCCGGCATCGTGGATGGTTAGCGGGTGCCCAAGACGCCCATGCGTTTCCGCGCCGCGGTAGGCCCGGTTTAGGCACCGCGGGCGCCCGAGGACGGAACGGTGGGCAGAAATAGGCCCGGTGCACTAGCGTTTTCCGAAAATCGGCCGAAAACGGACAAAATCGCCCCATCCGCTGGTCCGGCCGGCATCGTGGATGGTTAGCGGGTGCCCAAGACGCCCATGCGTTTCGCGCCGCGGTAGGCCCGGTTTAGGGCACCGCGGGGCGCCGAGGACGGAACGGTGGGTGGGCAGAAATAGGCCTCGCACTAGCGCTTTTCCGAAAATCGGCGAAAAACGGACAAAATCGCCCATCCGCTGGTCCGGCCGGCATCGTGGATGGTTAGCGGGTGCCCAAGACGCCCATGCGTTTTCCGCCGCGGTAGGCCCGGGTTTAGGCACCGCGGGCGCCCGAGGACGGAACGGTGGGCGAAATAGGCCCCGCACTAGCGCTTTCCCGAAAATCGGCCGAAAAACGGACAAAATCGCCCCATCCGCTGGTCCGGCCGGCATCGTGGATGGTTAGCGGGTGCCCAAGACGCTTCCATGCGTTTCCGCCGCCGCGGTAGGCCCGGTTTAGGGCACCGCGGGCGCCCGAGGACGGAACGGTGGGCGTAAATAGGCCCGCACTAGCGTTTTCCGAAAATCGGCCGAAAAACGACAAAATCGCCCCATCCCGCTGGGTCCGCCGGCATCGTGGATGGTTAGCGGGTGCCCAAGACGCTTCCATGCGTTTCGCCGCCGCGGTAGGCCCGGTTTAGGGCACCGCGGGCGCCCGAGGACGGAACGGTGGGCGTAAATAGGCCCCGCACTAGCGCTTTTCCGAAAATCGGCCGAAAAACGGACAAAATCGCCCCCATCCGCGCTGGTCCGCCGGCATCGTGGATGGTTAGCGGGTGCCCAAGACGCCCATGCGTTTCGCGCCGCGGTAGGCCCGGTTTAGGCACCGCGGGCGCCCGAGGACGGAACGGTGGGCGTAAATAGGCCCCGCACTAGCGCTTTCCGAAAATCGGCGAAAAACGGACAAAATCGCCCCATCCGCTGGTCCGCCGGCATCGTGGATGGTTAGCGGGTGCCCAAGACGCCCTCCATGCGTTTCGCGCGCCGCGGTAGGCCCGGTTTAGGCACCGCGGGCGCCCGAGGACGGAACGGTGGGCAGAAATAGGCCCCTGCACTAGCGCTTTCCGAAAATCGGCCGAAAACGACAAAATCGCCATCCATCCGGTGGTCCGCCGGCATCGTGGATGGTTAGCGGGTGCCCAAGACGCCCATGCGTTTTCGCGCCGCGGTAGGCCCGGGTTTAGGGCACCGCGGGCGCCCGAGGACGGAACGGTGGGCAGAAATAGGCCCCGCACTAGCGCTTTTCCGAAAATCGGCCGAAAACGGACAAAATCGCCCCCATCCCGCTGGTCCGGCCGGCATCGTGGATGGTTAGCGGGTGCCCAAGACGCTTCCATGCATTTTCGCGCCGCGGTAGGCCCGGGTTTAGGCACCGCTGGCGCCCGAGGACGGAACGGTGGGCAGAAATAGGCCCCTGCACTAGCGCTTTCCCGAAAATCGGCCGAAAACGACAAAATCGCCCCATCCGCTGGTCCGCCGGCATCGTGGATGGTTAGCGGGTGCCCAAGACGCCCATGCGTTTCCGCGCCGCGGTAGGCCCGGGTTTAGGGCACCGCGGGCGCCCGAGGACGGAACGGTGGGCGAAATAGGCCTCGCACTAGCGCTTTTCCGAAAATCGGCCGAAAAACGGACAAAATCGCCCCATCCCGCTGGTCCGGCCGGCATCGTGGATGGTTAGCGGGTGCCCAAGACGCCCATGCGTTTCGCGCGCCGCGGTAGGCCCGGGTTTAGGCACCGCGGGCGCCCGAGGACGGAACGGTGGGGGCGAAATAGGCCCTCGTACTAGCGCTTTCCGGAAAATCGGCCGAAAAACGGACAAAATCGCCCCATCCGCTGGTCCGGCCGGCATCGTGGATGGTTAGCGGGTGCCCAAGACGCCCATGCGTTTTCGCGCCGCGGTAGGCCCGGTTTAGGCACCGCGGGCGCCCGAGGACGGAACGGTGGGGCGTAAATAGGCCCCGCACTAGCGCTTTCCGAAAATCGGCCGAAAAACGGACAAAATCGCCCCATCCGCTGGTCCGGCCGGCATCGTGGATGGTTAGCGGGTGCCCAAGACGCTTCCATGCGTTTCCGCGCCGCGGTAGGCCCGGTTTAGGCACCGCTGGCGCCCGAGGACGGAACGGGGGCGAAATAGGCCCCGTACTAGCGCTTTCCGAAAATCGGCCGAAAACGACAAAATCGCCCCATCCGCTGGTCCGCCGGCATCGTGGATGGTTAGCGGGTGCCCAAGACGCTCCATGCGTTTTTCGCGCGCCGCGGTAGGCCCGGTTTAGGGCACCGCGGGCGCCCGAGGACGGAACGGTGGGCGAAATAGGCCCCTCGTACTAGCGCTTTCCGAAAATCGGCCGAAAACGGACAAAATCGCCCCATCCGCGCTGGTCCGGCCGGCATCGTGGATGGTTAGCGGGTGCCCAAGACGCCCATGCGTTTCGCGCCGCGGTAGGCCCGGTTTAGGGCACCGCGGGCGCCCGAGGACGGAACGGTGGGCGAAATAGGCCCCGCACTAGCGCTTTCCCGAAAATCGGCCGAAAACGGACAAAATCGCCCCATCCGCTGGTCCGCCGGCATCGTGGATGGTTAGCGGGTGCCCAAGACGCCCATGCGTTTTCGCGCCGCGGTAGGCCCGGTTTAGGGCACCGCGGGCGCCCGAGGACGGAACGGTGGGCGTAAATAGGCCCCGTACTAGCGCTTTCCGAAAATCGGCCGAAAACGGACAAAATCGCCCCATCCGCTGGTCCCGCCGGCATCGTGGATGGTTAGCGGGTGCCCAAGACGCCCATGCGTTTCCGCCGCCGCGGTAGGCCCGGGTTTAGGGCACCGCGGGCGCCCGAGGACGGAACGGTGGGCGAAATAGGCCCCTGCACTAGCGCTTTTCCGAAAATCGGCCGAAAAACGGACAAAATCGCCCCCATCCCGCTGGTCCCGCCGGCATCGTGGATGGTTAGCGGGTGCCCAAGACGCCCATGCGTTTTCGCGCCGCGGTAGGCCCGGTTTAGGCACCGGGCGCCCGAGGACGGAACGGTGGGCAGAAATAGGCCCCCGCACTAGCGCTTTCCGAAAATCGGCCGAAAACGGACAAAATCGCCCCCATCCGCGCTGGTCCGCCGGCATCGTGGATGGTTAGCGGGTGCCCAAGACGCCCATGCTTTTCGCGCCGGTAGGCCCGGGTTTAGGCACCGCGGGCGCCCGAGGACGGAACGGTGGGCAGAAATAGGCCCCCGCACTAGCGCTTTCCCGAAAATCGGCCGAAAAACGGACAAAATCGCCCCATCCGCGGGTCCCGCCGGCATCGTGGATGGTTAGCGGGTGCCCAAGACGCTTCCATGCGTTTCCGCGCCGCGGTAGGCCCGGGTTTAGGGCACCGCGGGCGCCCGAGGACGGAACGGTGGGCGAAATAGGCCCCGCACTAGCGCTTTCCCGAAAATCGGCCGAAAACGGACAAAATCGCCCCCATCCGCTGGTCCCGCCGGCATCGTGGATGGTTAGCGGGTGCCCAAGACGCCCATGCGTTTTCGCCGCCGCGGTAGGCCCGGGTTTAGGGGCACCGCTGGCGCCCGAGGACGGAACGGTGGGCAGAAATAGGCCCTCGTACTAGCGCTTTTCCGAAAATCGGCCGAAAACGGACAAAATCGCCCCATCCCGCTGGTCCGCCGGCATCGTGGATGGTTAGCGGGTGCCCAAGACGCTTCCATGCGTTTTCCGCCGCCGCGGTAGGCCCGGTTTAGGGCACCGCGGGCGCCCGAGGACGGAACGGTGGGCGTAAATAGGCCCTGCACTAGCGCTTTCCGAAAATCGGCCGAAAACGGACAAAATCGCCCCATCCCGCTGGTCCGCCGGCATCGTGGATGGTTAGCGGGTGCCCAAGACGCCCATGCGTTTTCGCCGCCGCCGCGGTAGGCCCGGGTTTAGGCACCGCGGGCGCCCGAGGACGGAACGGTGGGCAGAAATAGGCCCCGCACTAGCGCTTTCCGAAAATCGCCGAAAACGGACAAAATCGCCCCATCCCGCTGGTCCGCCGGCATCGTGGATGGTTAGCGGGTGCCCAAGACGCCCATGCGTTTCCGCGCCGCGGTAGGCCCGGTTTAGGGCACCGCTGGCGCCCGAGGACGGAACGGTGGGCGCAGAAATAGGCCCCGCACTAGCTTTTTCCGAAAATCGGCCGAAAAACGGACAAAATCGCCCCATCCGCTGGTCCGCCGGCATCGTGGATGGTTAGCGGGTGCCCAAGACGCCCATGCATTTTCGCGCCGCGGTAGGCCCGGTTTAGGCACCGCGGGCGCCCGAGGACGGAACGGTGGGCGTAAATAGGCCCCGCACTAGCGCTTTTTCCGAAAATCGGCCGAAAACGGACAAAATCGCCCCATCCCGTGGTCCGCCGGCATCGTGGATGGTTAGCGGGTGCCCAAGACGCCCATGCATTTCGCGCCGCGGTAGGCCGGGTTTGGCACCGCTGGCGCCCGAGGACGGAACGGTGGGCGTAAATAGGCCCTCGCACTAGCGCTTTCCGAAAATCGGCCGAAAACGACAAAATCGCCCCATCCGCTGGTCCCGCCGGCATCGTGGATGGTTAGCGGGTGCCCAAGACGCCCATGCGTTTTCGCGCCGCGGTAGGCCCGGTTTAGGGCACCGCGGGCGCCCGAGGACGGAACGGTGGGCAGAAATAGGCCCCGCGTACTAGCGCTTTTCCGAAAATCGGCCGAAAAACGACAAAATCGCCCCATCCGCTGGTCCGGCCGGCATCGTGGATGGTTAGCGGGTGCCCAAGACGCCCATGCGTTTTTCGCGCCGCGGTAGGCCCGGGTTTAGGCACCGCGGGCGCCCGAGGACGGAACGGTGGGCGTAAATAGGCCCCCGCACTAGCGCTTTCCGAAAATCGGCCGAAAACGGACAAAATCGCCCCATCCCGCTGGTCCGGCCGGCATCGTGGATGGTTAGCGGGTGCCCAAGACGCCCATGCGTTTCCGCGCCGCGGTAGGGCCGGGTTTAGGGCACCGCGGGCGCCCGAGGACGGAACGGTGGGCGTAAATAGCCCTCGCACTAGCGCTTTCCGAAAATCGGCCGAAAACGACAAAATCGCCCCATCCGCTGGTCCGCCGGCATCGTGGATGGTTAGCGGGTGCCCAAGACGCCCATGCGTTTTCGCGCCGCGGTAGGCCCGGGTTTAGGCACCGCTGGCGCCCGAGGACGGAACGGTGGGCGAAATAGGCCCTCGTACTAGCGCTTTCCCGAAAATCGGCCGAAAAACGACAAAATCGCCCCATCCCGCGCTGGTCCGCCGGCATCGTGGATGGTTAGCGGGTGCCCAAGACGCTTCCATGCGTTTTCGCGCCGCGGTAGGCCCGGTTTAGGCACCGCGGGCGCCCGAGGACGGAACGGTGGGCGTAAATAGGCCCCGCACTAGCGCTTCCCGAAAATCGGCCGAAAACGGACAAAATCGCCCATCCGCGCTGGTCCGGCCGGCATCGTGGATGGTTAGCGGGTGCCCAAGACGCCCATGCGTTTTCGCCGCCGCGGTAGGCCCGGGTTTAGGCACCGCTGGCGCCCGAGGACGGAACGGTGGGGGCGTAAATAGGCCCTCGCACTAGCGCTTTCCGAAAAATCGGCCGAAAACGGACAAAATCGCCCCATCCGCTGGTCCGCCGGCATCGTGGATGGTTAGCGGGTGCCCAAGACGCCCATGCGTTTTCGCGCCGCGGTAGGCCCGGGTTTAGGCACCGCGGGCGCCCGAGGACGGAACGGGGGCAGAAATAGGCCTCGCACTAGCGCTTTCCGAAAATCGGCCGAAAACGGACAAAATCGCCCCCATCCGCTGGTCCCGCCGGCATCGTGGATGGTTAGCGGGTGCCCAAGACGCTTCCATGCGTTTCCGCGCCGCGGTAGGCCCGGTTTAGGCACCGCGGGCGCCCGAGGACGGAACGGTGGGCGTAAATAGGCCCCGTACTAGCGCTTTCCGAAAATCGGCCGAAAACGGACAAAATCGCCCCATCCGCTGGTCCGCCGGCATCGTGGATGGTTAGCGGGTGCCCAAGACGCCCATGCGTTTCGCGCCGCCGCGGTAGGCCCGGTTTAGGGGGCACCGCTGGCGCCCGAGGACGGAACGGTGGGCGTAAATAGGCCCCCGCACTAGCGCTTTTTCCGAAAATCGGCCGAAAACGGACAAAATCGCCCCATCCCGCTGGTCCCGCCGGCATCGTGGATGGTTAGCGGGTGCCCAAGACGCCCATGCGTTTCCGCGCCGCGGTAGGCCCGGTTTAGGGCACCGCGGGCGCCCGAGGACGGAACGGTGGGCGAAATAGGCCCCGCACTAGCGCTTTCCCGAAAATCGGCCGAAAACGGACAAAATCGCCCCATCCCGCTGGTCCGCCGGCATCGTGGATGGTTAGCGGGTGCCCAAGACGCCCATGCGTTTTCCGCCGCCGCGGTAGGCCCGGTTTAGGCACCGCGGGCGCCCGAGGACGGAACGGTGGGCAGAAATAGGCCCTGCACTAGCGCTTTTCCGAAAATCGGCCGAAAACGACAAAATCGCCCCATCCGCTGGTCCCGCCGGCATCGTGGATGGTTAGCGGGTGCCCAAGACGCCCATGCGTTTTCGCCGCCGCGGTAGGCCCGGTTTAGGGCACCGCTGGCGCCCGAGGACGGAACGGTGGGCGTAAATAGGCCCCGTACTAGCGCTTTCCGAAAATCGGCCGAAAACGGACAAAATCGCCCCATCCGCGCTGGTCCGCCGGCATCGTGGATGGTTAGCGGGTGCCCAAGACGCCCATGCGCTTTTCCGCCGCCGCGGTAGGCCCGGGTTTAGGCACCGCGGGCGCCCGAGGACGGAACGGTGGGCAGAAATAGGCCTCGCACTAGCTTTCCGAAAATCGGCCGAAAACGGACAAAATCGCCCCATCCGCTGGTCCGCCGGCATCGTGGATGGTTAGCGGGTGCCCAAGACGCCCATGCGTTTCGCGCCGCCGGTAGGCCCGGTTTAGGCACCGCGGGCGCCCGAGGACGGAACGGTGGGCGTAAATAGGCCCCGCACTAGCGTTTTCCCGAAAATCGGCCGAAAACGGACAAAATCGCCCCATCCCGCTGGTCCCGCCGGCATCGTGGATGGTTAGCGGGTGCCCAAGACGCCCATGCGTTTCCGCGCCGCGGTAGGCCCGGGTTTAGGCACCGCTGGCGCCCGAGGACGGAACGGTGGGCGTAAATAGGCCCCCGCACTAGCGCTTTTCCGAAAATCGGCCGAAAAACGACAAAATCGCCCCATCCGCGCTGGTCCGCCGGCATCGTGGATGGTTAGCGGGTGCCCAAGACGCCCATGCATTTTTCCGCGCCGCGGTAGGCCCGGGTTTAGGCACCGCTGGCGCCCGAGGACGGAACGGTGGGCGTAAATAGGCCCCTCGCACTAGCGCTTCCCGAAAATCGGCCGAAAACGGACAAAATCGCCCCATCCCGCTGGTCCGCCGGCATCGTGGATGGTTAGCGGGTGCCCAAGACGCCCATGCGTTTCGCGCGCCGCGGTAGGCCCGGGTTTAGGCACCGCGGGCGCCCGAGGACGGAACGGTGGGCGTAAATAGGCCCCGCACTAGCGCTTTCCGAAAATCGGCCGAAAACGGACAAAATCGCCCCATCCGCGGTGGTCCGCCGGCATCGTGGATGGTTAGCGGGTGCCCAAGACGCCCATGCGTTTCCGCGCCGCGGTAGGCCCGGGTTTAGGGCACCGCTGGCGCCCGAGGACGGAACGGTGGGGGCGAAAATAGGCCCCGCACTAGCGCTTTCCGAAAATCGGCCGAAAACGGACAAAATCGCCCCATCCCGCTGGTCCGCCGGCATCGTGGATGGTTAGCGGGTGCCCAAGACGCTTCCATGTTTTCCGCGCCGCGGTAGGCCCGGGTTTAGGCACCGCTGGCGCCCGAGGACGGAACGGTGGGCAGAAATAGGCCCTCGCACTAGCGCTTTTTCCGAAAATCGGCCGAAAAACGACAAAATCGCCCCATCCCGCTGGTCCGCCGGCATCGTGGATGGTTAGCGGGTGCCCAAGACGCCCATGCGTTTTCGCGCCGCGGTAGGCCCGGTTTAGGGCACCGCGGGGGCGCCCGAGGACGGAACGGTGGGCGAAATAGGCCGCGGTACTAGCGCTTTCCGAAAATCGGCCGAAAACGGACAAAATCGCCCCATCCGCTGGTCCGGCCGGCATCGTGGATGGTTAGCGGGTGCCCAAGACGCCCATGCGTTTCGCGCCGCGGTAGGCCCGGGTTTAGGGCACCGCGGGCGCCCGAGGACGGAACGGTGGGCGTAAATAGGCCCCGCACTAGCGCTTTCCGAAAATCGGCCGAAAACGGACAAAATCGCCCCATCCGCTGGTCCGGCCGGCATCGTGGATGGTTAGCGGGTGCCCAAGACGCTTCCATGCGTTTTCGCGCGCCGCGGTAGGCCCGGGTTTAGGCAACCGCGGCGCCCGAGGACGGAACGGTGGGCAGAAATAGGCCCCGCACTAGCGCTTTCCGAAAATCGCCGAAAAACGGACAAAATCGCCCCATCCCGCTGGTCCGCCGGCATCGTGGATGGTTAGCGGGTGCCCAAGACGCCCATGCGTTTCGCGCCGCGGTAGGGCCGGGTTTAGGCACCGCGGGCGCCCGAGGACGGAACGGTGGGCGAAATAGGCCCCGTACTAGCGCTTTCCGAAAATCGGCCGAAAAACGGACAAAATCGCCCCATCCGCGGGTCCGCCGGCATCGTGGATGGTTAGCGGGTGCCCAAGACGCCCATGCGTTTCGCGCCGCGGTAGGCCCGGGTTAGGGCACCGCGGGCGCCCGAGGACGGAACGGTGGGCGTAAATAGGCCCTCGCACTAGCGTTTTCCGAAAATCGGCCGAAAACGGACAAAATCGCCCCATCCCGCTGGTCCCGCCGGCGGCATGGATGGTTAGCGGGTGCCCAAGACGCTTCCATGCGCTTTTTCCGCGCCGCGGTAGGCCCGGGTTTAGGCACCGCGGGCGCCCGAGGACGGAACGGTGGGCAGAAATAGGCCCCCGCACTAGCGCTTTCCGAAAATCGGCCGAAAACGGACAAAATCGCCCCATCCCGCTGGTCCGCCGGCATCGTGGATGGTTAGCGGGTGCCCAAGACGCCCATGCGTTTTCGCGCCGCGGTAGGCCCGGGTTTAGGCACCGCGGGCGCCCGAGGACGGAACGGTGGGCGTAAATAGGCCCTCGCACTAGCGCTTTCCGAAAATCGGCCGAAAACGGACAAAATCGCCCCATCCCGCTGGTCCGCCGGCATCGTGGATGGTTAGCGGGTGCCCAAGACGCCCATGCGTTTCCGCGCCGCGGTAGGCCCGGTTTAGGCACCGCGGGGCGCCCGAGGACGGAACGGTGGGCAGAAATAGGCCCTCGCACTAGCGCTTTCCGAAAATCGGCCGAAAACGGACAAAATCGCCCCATCCGCTGGTCCGCCGGCATCGTGGGATGGTTAGCGGGTGCCCAAGACGCCCATGCGTTTCGCGCCGCGGTAGGCCCGGGTTTAGGGCACCGCGGGCGCCCGAGGACGGAACGGTGGGCGTAAATAGGCCCTCGCACTAGCGCTTTTCCGAAAATCGGCCGAAAACGGACAAAATCGCCCCATATCCGCTGGTCCGGCCGGCATCGCGGATGGTTAGCGGGTGCCCAAGACGCCCATGCGTTTTTCGCGCCGCGGTAGGCCCGGTTTAGGCACCGCGGGCGCCCGAGGACGGAACGGTGGGCGTAAATAGGCCTCGCACTAGCGCTTTTCCCGAAAATCGGCCGAAAAACGGACAAAATCGCCCCATCCCGCTGGTCCCGCCGGCATCGTGGATGGTTAGCGGGTGCCCAAGACGCTTCCATGCGTTTCGCGCCGCGGTAGGCCCGGGTTTAGGCACCGCGGGCGCCCGAGGACGGAACGGTGGGCGTAAATAGGCCCCGCACTAGCGCTTTCCGAAAATCGGCCGAAAACGGACAAAATCGCCCATCATCCGCTGGTCCGCCGGCATCGTGGATGGTTAGCGGGTGCCCAAGACGCCCATGCGTTTTCGCGCCGCGGTAGGGCCGGGTTTAGGCACCGCGGGCGCCCGAGGACGGAACGGTGGGCGTAAATAGGCCCCGCACTAGCGCTTTCCCGAAAATCGGCCGAAAACGACAAAATCGCCCCATCCGCTGGTCCGGCCGGCATCGTGGATGGTTAGCGGGTGCCCAAGACGCCCATGCTTTTTCCGCGCCGCGGTAGGCCCGGTTTAGGGCACCGCTGGCGCCCGAGGACGGAACGGTGGGGCGTAAATAGGCCCCGGTGCACTAGCGCTTTTCCGAAAATCGGCCGAAAACGGACAAAATCGCCCCATCCCGCTGGTCCGCCGGCATCGTGGATGGTTAGCGGGTGCCCAAGACGCCCATTTTTCGCCGCCGCGGTAGGCCCGGTTTAGGCACCGCTGGCGGGCGCCCGAGGACGGAACGGTGGGCAGAAATAGGCCCCGCACTAGCGCTTTTCCGAAAATCGGCCGAAAACGGACAAAATCGCCCCATCCGCTGGTCCCGCCGGCATCGTGGATGGTTAGCGGGTGCCCAAGACGCCCATGCGTTTCCGCGCCGCGGTAGGCCCGGGTTTAGGCACCGCGGGCGCCCGAGGACGGAACGGTGGGGCGTAAATAGGCCCCGCACTAGCGCTTTCCGAAAATCGGCCGAAAACGGACAAAATCGCCCCATCCGCTGGTCCGGCCGGCATCGTGGATGGTTAGCGGGTGCCCAAGACGCCCATGCGTTTCCGCCGCCGCGGTAGGCCCGGGTTTAGGCACCGCGGGCGCCCGAGGACGGAACGGTGGGCGAAATAGGCCCCGCACTAGCGCTTTCCGAAAATCGGCCGAAAACGGACAAAATCGCCCCATCCCGCTGGTCCGCCGGCATCGTGGATGGTTAGCGGGTGCCCAAGACGCCCATGCATTTCCGCGCGCCGCGGTAGGCCCGGGTTTAGGCACCGCGGGCGCCCGAGGACGGAACGGTGGGCGTAAATAGGCCCCCGCACTAGCGCTTTCCGAAAATCGGCCGAAAAACGACAAAATCGCCCCATCCGCTGGTCCGCCGGCATCGTGGATGGTTAGCGGGTGCCCAAGACGCCCATGCGTTTTCGCCGCCGCGGTAGGCCCGGGTTTAGGCACCGCTGGCGCCCGAGGACGGAACGGTGGGCGTAAATAGGCCTCGCACTAGCGCTTTCCGAAAATCGGCCGAAAACGGACAAAATCGCCCCATCCGCTGGTCCGCCGGCATCGCGGATGGTTAGCGGGTGCCCAAGACGCCCATGCGTTTTCCGCGCCGCGGTAGGCCCGGTTTAGGGGCACCGCGGGCGCCCGAGGACGGAACGGGGCGCAAAATAGGCCCTCGCACTAGCGCTTTTCCGAAAATCGGCCGAAAACGGACAAAATCGCCCCATCCGCTGGTCCGCCGGCATCGTGGATGGTTAGCGGGTGCCCAAGACGCCCATGCGTTTCCGCGCCGCGGTAGGCCCGGGTTTAGGGCACCGCGGGCGCCCGAGGACGGAACGGTGGGCGAAATAGGCCCTCGCACTAGCGCTTTCCGAAAATCGGCCGAAAACGGACAAAATCGCCCCATCCGCTGGTCCGCCGGCATCGTGGATGGTTAGCGGGTGCCCAAGACGCCCATGTTTTCGCCGCCGCGGTAGGCCCGGTTTAGGGCACCGCGGGCGCCCGAGGACGGAACGGGGGGCGAAATAGGCCCTCGCACTAGCGCTTTCCCGAAAATCGGCCGAAAACGGACAAAATCGCCCCATCCGCGCTGGTCCGCCGGCATCGTGGATGGTTAGCGGGTGCCCAAGACGCCCATGCGTTTTCGCGCCGCGGTAGGCCCGGTTTAGGCACCGCGGGCGCCCGAGGACGGAACGTGGGGCGAAATAGGGCCCTGCACTAGCGCTTTCCGAAAATCGGCCGAAAAAACGGACAAAATCGCCCCATCCGCTGGTCCGGCCGGCATCGTGGATGGTTAGCGGGTGCCCAAGACGCCCATGCGTTTCTTCGCGCCGCGGTAGGCCCGGGTTTAGGCACCGCGGGCGCCCGAGGACGGAACGGTGGGCGAAATAGGCCCCTCGCACTAGCGCTTTTTCCGAAAATCGGCCGAAAAACGGACAAAATCGCCCCATCCCGCTGGGTCCGCCGGCATCGTGGATGGTTAGCGGGTGCCCAAGACGCCCATGCGTTTCCCGCCGCGGTAGGTAGGGGGTTTAGGCACCGCGGGCGCCCGAGGACGGAACGGTGGGCGTAAATAGGCCCCTGCACTAGCGCTTTCCGAAAATCGGCCGAAAAACGGACAAAATCGCCCCATCCCGCTGGTCCCGCCGGCATCGTGGATGGTTAGCGGGTGCCCAAGACGCCCATGCGTTTCGCGCCGCGGTAGGCCCGGTTTAGGCACCGCGGGCGCCCGAGGACGGAACGGTGGGCAGAAATAGGCCCCGTACTAGCGCTTTTTCCGAAAATCGGCCGAAAACGGACAAAATCGCCCCATCCCGCTGGTCCGCCGGCATCGTGGATGGTTAGCGGGTGCCCAAGACGCTTCCATGCGTTTCCGCGCCCGGTAGGCCGGGTTTAGGGGCACCGCTGGCGCCCGAGGACGGAACGGTGGGCGTAAATAGGCCCTCGCACTAGCGCTTTTTCCGAAAATCGGCCGAAAAACGACAAAATCGCCCCATCCCGCTGGTCCCGCCGGCATCGCGGATGGTTAGCGGGTGCCCAAGACGCCCATGCGTTTCGCGCCGCGGTAGGCCCGGTTTAGGCACCGCGGGCGCCCGAGGACGGAACGGTGGGCAGAAATAGGCCCTCGTACTAGCGCTTTTCCGAAAATCGGCCGAAAACGGACAAAATCGCCCCATCCCGCTGGTCCGGCCGGCATCGTGGATGGTTAGCGGGTGCCCAAGACGCCCATGCGTTTCGCGCCGCGGTAGGCCCGGTTTAGGGCACCGCGGGGCGCCCGAGGACGGAACGGTGGGCAGAAATAGGCCCCTGCACTAGCGTTTTTCCGAAAATCGGCCGAAAACGGACAAAATCGCCCCATCCGCTGGTCCGGCCGGCATCGTGGATGGTTAGCGGGTGCCCAAGACGCCCATGCATTTCCGCCGCCGCGGTAGGCCCGGTTTAGGGCACCGCGGGCGCCCGAGGACGGAACGGTGGGCGTAAATAGGCCCCCGTACTAGCGCTTTTCCGAAAATCGGCCGAAAACGGACAAAATCGCCCCATCCCGCTGGGTCCGCCGGCATCGTGGATGGTTAGCGGGTGCCCAAGACGCCCATGCTTTTCCGCGCCGCGGTAGGCCCGGGTTTAGGCACCGCGGGCGCCCGAGGACGGAACGGTGGGCAGAAATAGGCCCCGCACTAGCTTTTTCCGAAAATCGGCCGAAAAACGGACAAAATCGCCCCATCCGCGCTGGTCCCGCCGGCATCGTGGATGGTTAGCGGGTGCCCAAGACGCCCATGCGTTTCGCGCCGCGGTAGGCCCGGGTTTAGGCACCGCGGGCGCCCGAGGACGGAACGGTGGGCGTAAATAGGCCCCGTACTAGCGCTTTTTCCGAAAATCGGCCGAAAACGACAAAATCGCCCCATCCGCTGGTCCCGCCGGCATCGTGGATGGTTAGCGGGTGCCCAAGACGCCCATGCGTTTCCGCCGCGCCGCGGTAGGCCCGGGTTTAGGGCACCGCGGGCGCCCGAGGACGGAACGGTGGGCAGAAATAGGGCCCGCGCACTAGCGCTTTTTCCGAAAATCGGCCGAAAACGGACAAAATCGCCCCATCCCGCTGGTCCGCCGGCATCGTGGATGGTTAGCGGGTGCCCAAGACGCTCCATGCGTTTCGCGCCGCCGGTAGGCCCGGTTTAGGCACCGCGGGCGCCCGAGGACGGAACGGTGGGCGAAATAGGCCCCGGTACTAGCGCTTTCCGAAAATCGGCCGAAAAACGACAAAATCGCCCCATCCCGCTGGTCCGGCCGGCATCGTGGATGGTTAGCGGGTGCCCAAGACGCCCATGCTTTTCCGCGCCGCGGTAGGCCCGGTTTAGGCACCGCTGGCGCCCGAGGACGGAACGGTGGGGCGTAAATAGGCCCGCGTACTAGCGCTTTCCCGAAAATCGGCCGAAAACGACAAAATCGCCCCATCCCGCTGGTCCGCCGGCATCGTGGATGGTTAGCGGGTGCCCAAGACGCCCCCATGCTTTTCGCCGCCGCGGTAGGCCCGGTTTAGGCACCGCGGGCGCCCGAGGACGGAACGGTGGGCGTAAATAGGCCCCTGCACTACTAGCTTTTTCCCGAAAATCGGCCGAAAAACGACAAAATCGCCCCCATCCGCTGGTCCGGCCGGCATCGTGGATGGTTAGCGGGTGCCCAAGACGCCCATGCGTTTCGCGCGCCGCGGTAGGCCCGGGTTTAGGCACCGCGGGCGCCCGAGGACGGAACGGTGGGCGTAAATAGGCCCCGTACTAGCTTTTTCCCGAAAATCGGCCGAAAACGGACAAAATCGCCCCATCCGCGCTGGTCCGGCCGGCATCGTGGATGGTTAGCGGGTGCCCAAGACGCCCATGCGTTTTCCGCGCCGCGGTAGGCCCGGGTTTAGGCACCGCTGGGGCGCCCGAGGACGGAACGGTGGGCGTAAATAGGCCCTGTACTAGCGCTTTTCCGAAAATCGGCCGAAAACGGACAAAATCGCCCCATCCGCTGGTCCGGCCGGCATCGTGGATGGTTAGCGGGTGCCCAAGACGCTTCCATGTTTCGCGCGCCGCGGTAGGTAGGCCGGGTTTAGGGGCACCGCTGGCGCCCGAGGACGGAACGGTGGGGCGAAATAGGCCCCGCACTAGCGCTTTCCGAAAATCGCCCGAAAAACGGACAAAATCGCCCCATCCGCTGGTCCGCCGGCATCGTGGATGGTTAGCGGGTGCCCAAGACGCTTCCATGCGTTTTCGCCGCCGGTAGGCCCGGTTTAGGGCACCGCTGGCGCCCGAGGACGGAACGGTGGGCGTAAATAGGCCCCGTACTAGCGCTTTCCGAAAATCGGCCGAAAACGGACAAAATCGCCCCATCCCGCTGGTCCGCCGGCATCGTGGATGGTTAGCGGGTGCCCAAGACGCCCATGCGTTTTCGCGCGCCGCGGTAGGCCCGGGTTTAGGCACCGCGGGCGCCCGAGGACGGAACGGTGGGCGTAAATAGGCCCTGCACTAGCGCTTTTTCCGAAAATCGGCCGAAAACGGACAAAATCGCCCCATCATCCGCTGGTCCCGCCGGCATCGCGGATGGTTAGCGGGTGCCCAAGACGCCCATGCGTTTTCGCGCGCCGCGGTAGGCCGGGTTTAGGCACCGCGGGCGCCCGAGGACGGAACGGTGGGCGAAATAGGCCCTCGCACTAGCGCTTTTCCCGAAAATCGGCCGAAAACGGACAAAATCGCCCCATCCCGCTGGTCCGGCCGGCATCGTGGATGGTTAGCGGGTGCCCAAGACGCCCATGCGTTTTCGCGCCGCGGTAGGCCGGGTTTAGGGCACCGCGGGCGCCCGAGGACGGAACGGTGGGCAGAAATAGGCCCTCGCACTAGCGCTTTCCGAAAATCGGCCGAAAACGACAAAATCGCCCCATCCGCTGGTCCGCCGGCATCGTGGATGGTTAGCGGGTGCCCAAGACGCCATGCGTTTCCGCGCCGCGGTAGGCCCGGTTTAGGGCACCGCGGGCGCCCGAGGACGGAACGGTGGGCGAAATAGGCCCCTGCACTAGCGCTTTTTCCGAAAATCGGCCGAAAACGGACAAAATCGCCCCCATCCGCTGGTCCGGCCGGCATCGTGGATGGTTAGCGGGTGCCCAAGACGCCCATGCGTTTTCCCGCGCGCCGCGGTAGGTAGGCCCGGTTTAGGCACCGCGGGCGCCCGAGGACGGAACGGTGGGCGTAAATAGGCCCTCGCACTAGCGCTTTCCGAAAATCGGCCGAAAACGGACAAAATCGCCCCATCCCGCTGGTCCCGCCGGCATCGTGGATGGTTAGCGGGTGCCCAAGACGCCCATGCGTTTCGCGCCGCGGTAGGCCCGGGTTTAGGCACCGCTGGCGCCCGAGGACGGAACGGTGGGCGTAAATAGCCCTCGCACTAGCGCTTTTCCGAAAATCGGCCGAAAACGGACAAAATCGCCCCCATCCCGCTGGTCCGCCGGCATCGTGGATGGTTAGCGGGTGCCCAAGACGCTTCCATGCGCTTCCGCGCCGCGGTAGGCCCGGGTTTAGGCACCGCTGGCGCCCGAGGACGGAACGGTGGGCAGAAATAGGCCCTCGTACTAGCGCTTTTCCGAAAATCGGCCGAAAACGACAAAATCGCCCCATCCCGCTGGTCCGCCGGCATCGTGGATGGTTAGCGGGTGCCCAAGACGCCCATGCGTTTCGCGCCGCGGTAGGCCCGGTTTAGGGCACCGCGGGCGCCCGAGGACGGAACGGTGGGCGCGAAATAGGCCCCGTACTAGCGCTTTCCGAAAATCGGCCGAAAAACGACAAAATCGCCCCATCCGCTGGTCCCGCCGGCATCGTGGATGGTTAGCGGGTGCCCAAGACGCTTCCATGCGTTTTCGCGCCGCGGTAGGCCCGGTTTAGGGCACCGCGGGCGCCCGAGGACGGAACGGTGGGCGTAAATAGGCCCTCGCACTAGCGCTTTCCGAAAATCGGCCGAAAACGGACAAAATCGCCCATCATCCGCTGGTCCGCCGGCATCGTGGATGGTTAGCGGGTGCCCAAGACGCTCCATGCGTTTCCGCGCCGCGGTAGGCCCGGGTTTAGGCACCGCGGGCGCCCGAGGACGGAACGGGGGCGTAAATAGGCCCGTACTAGCGCTTTTCCGAAAATCGGCCGAAAACGACAAAATCGCCCCATCCGCTGGTCCGGCCGGCATCGTGGATGGTTAGCGGGTGCCCAAGACGCCCATGCGTTTTTCGGCGCCGCGGTAGGCCGGGTTTAGGGCACCGCGGGCGCCCGAGGACGGAACGGTGGGCGTAAATAGGCCCCCGTACTAGCGCTTTTCCGAAAATCGGCCGAAAAACGGACAAAATCGCCCCATCCATCCGCTGGTCCGCCGGCATCGTGGATGGTTAGCGGGTGCCCAAGACGCCCATGCTTTCGCGCGCCGCGGTAGGCCCGGTTTAGGGCACCGCGGGCGCCCGAGGACGGAACGGTGGGCGTAAATAGCCCGCATACTAGCGTTTTTCCGAAAATCGGCCGAAAAACGGACAAAATCGCCCCCATCCCGCTGGTCCGCCGGCATCGTGGATGGTTAGCGGGTGCCCAAGACGCTTCCATGCGTTTTTCCGCGCCGCGGTAGGCCCGGGTTTAGGCACCGCGGGCGCCCGAGGACGGAACGGTGGGCGAAATAGGCCCCGCACTAGCGCTTTCCGAAAATCGGCCGAAAAACGGACAAAATCGCCCCCATCCCGCTGGTCCGCCGGCATCGTGGATGGTTAGCGGGTGCCCAAGACGCCCATGCGTTTTCGCGCCGCGGTAGGCCCGGTTTAGGCACCGCGGGCGCCCGAGGACGGAACGGTGGGCGTAAATAGCCCCGCACTAGCGCTTTCCGAAAATCGGCCGAAAACGGACAAAATCGCCCCATCCCGCTGGTCCGCCGGCATCGTGGATGGTTAGCGGGTGCCCAAGACGCTTCCATGCGTTTTCGCGCGCCGCGGTAGGCCCGGTTTAGGGCACCGCTGGCGCCCGAGGACGGAACGGTGGGGGCGTAAATAGGCCCTGTACTAGCGCTTTCCCGAAAATCGGCCGAAAACGGACAAAATCGCCCCATCCGCGCGGGTCCGCCGGCATCGTGGATGGTTAGCGGGTGCCCAAGACGCCCATGCGTTTTCGCGCCGCGGTAGGCCCGGGTTTAGGCACCGCGGGCGCCCGAGGACGGAACGGTGGGCGTAAATAGGCCCTGTACTAGCGCTTTCCGAAAATCGGCCGAAAACGACAAAATCGCCCCATCCCGCTGGTCCGCCGGCATCGTGGATGGTTAGCGGGTGCCCAAGACGCCCATGCGTTTCCGCGCCGCGGTAGGCCCGGTTTAGGCACCGCGGGCGCCCGAGGACGGAACGGTGGGCGTAAATAGCCCCGCACTAGCGCTTTTCCGAAAATCGGCCGAAAAACGACAAAATCGCCCCATCCCGCTGGTCCCGCCGGCATCGCGGATGGTTAGCGGGTGCCCAAGACGCCCATGCGTTTCCGCGCCGCGGTAGGCCCGGTTTAGGCACCGCGGGCGCCC
The DNA here is from genome assembly GCA_015844335.1 of Chrysopogon serrulatus. Lineage (NCBI taxonomy): Eukaryota > Viridiplantae > Streptophyta > Magnoliopsida > Poales > Poaceae > Chrysopogon > Chrysopogon serrulatus. The sequence goes on from JADLZL010000664.1 coordinate 33,673, forward strand.
GAGGACGGAACGGTGGGGGCGTAAATAGGCCCCGCACTAGCGCTTTCCGAAAATCGGCCGAAAACGGACAAAATCGCCCCATCCGCGCTGGTCCCGGCCGGCATCGTGGATGGTTAGCGGGTGCCCAAGACGCCCATGTTTTCGCGCGCCGCGGTAGGCCCGGTTTAGGGCACCGCGGGCGCCCGAGGACGGAACGGTGGGCAGAAATAGGCCTCGCACTAGCGTTTCCCGAAAATCGGCGAAAAACGACAAAATCGCCCCATCCGCTGGTCCGCCGGCATCGTGGATGGTTAGCGGGTGCCCAAGACGCCCATGCGTTTTCGCGCCCGCGGTAGGCCCGGGTTTAGGGCACCGCGGGCGCCCGAGGACGGAACGGTGGGCGTAAATAGGCCCTGCACTAGCGCTTTCCGAAAATCGGCCGAAAACGGACAAAATCGCCCCATCCGCGCGGGTCCGGCCGGCATCGTGGATGGTTAGCGGGTGCCCAAGACGCCCATGCATTTCCGCGCCGCGGTAGGCCCGGGTTTAGGCACCGCGGGCGCCCGAGGACGGAACGGTGGGCAGAAATAGGCCCCGTACTAGCGTTTTTCCGAAAATCGGCCGAAAACGGACAAAATCGCCCCATCCCGCTGGTCCGGCCGGCATCGTGGATGGTTAGCGGGTGCCCAAGACGCCCATGCGTTTTCGCGCCGCGGTAGGCCCGGGTTTAGGGCACCGCGGGCGCCCGAGGACGGAACGGTGGGCGTAAATAGGCCCCTGTACTAGCGCTTTTTCCGAAAATCGGCCGAAAACGGACAAAATCGCCCCATCCCGCTGGTCCGCCGGCATCGTGGATGGTTAGCGGGTGCCCAAGACGCCCATGCGTTTTCGCGCCGCGGTAGGGCCGGGTTTAGGCACCGCGGGCGCCCGAGGACGGAACGGTGGGCGTAAATAGGCCCTCGCACTAGCGCTTTTCCGAAAATCGGCCGAAAACGGACAAAATCGCCCCATCCGCTGGTCCGGCCGGCATCGTGGATGGTTAGCGGGTGCCCAAGACGCCCATGCATTTCGCGCCGCGGTAGGGCCGGGTTTAGGGCACCGCGGGCGCCCGAGGACGGAACGGTGGGCGAAATAGGCCTCGCACTAGCGTTTCCCGAAAATCGGCCGAAAACGGACAAAATCGCCCCATCCCGCTGGTCCGGCCGGCATCGTGGATGGTTAGCGGGTGCCCAAGACGCTCCATGCGTTTCGCGCCGCGGTAGGCCCGGTTTAGGGCACCGCGGGCGCCCGAGGACGGAACGGTGGGCGTAAATAGGCCCCGTACTAGCGCTTTCCGAAAATCGGCCGAAAACGGACAAAATCGCCCCATCCCGCTGGTCCGCCGGCATCGTGGATGGTTAGCGGGTGCCCAAGACGCCCATGCGTTTTCGCGCCGCGGTAGGCCCGGGTTTAGGCACCGCGGGCGCCCGAGGACGGAACGGTGGGCAGAAATAGGCCCCTGTACTAGCGCTTTTCCGAAAATCGGCCGAAAACGGACAAAATCGCCCCCATCCGCTGGTCCGCCGGCATCGTGGATGGTTAGCGGGTGCCCAAGACGCTTCCATGCGTTTCCGCCGCGCGGTAGGGCCCGGTTTAGGGCACCGCGGGCGCCCGAGGACGGAACGGGGCGTAAATAGGCCCTCGCACTAGCGCTTTTCCGAAAATCGGCCGAAAAACGACAAAATCGCCCCATCCGCTGGTCCGGCCGGCATCGTGGATGGTTAGCGGGTGCCCAAGACGCCCATGCGTTTTCGCGCCGCGGTAGGCCCGGGTTTAGGGCACCGCGGGCGCCCGAGGACGGAACGGGGGGGCAGAAATAGGCCCCTGCACTAGCGCTTTCCGAAAATCGGCCGAAAACGACAAAATCGCCCCATCCCGCTGGTCCCGCCGGCATCGTGGATGGTTAGCGGGTGCCCAAGACGCCCATGCGTTTCCGCGCCGCGGTAGGCCCGGGTTTAGGCACCGCGGGCGCCCGAGGACGGAACGGTGGGCGTAAATAGGCCCCGGTACTAGCGTTTTTCCCGAAAATCGGCCGAAAACGGACAAAATCGCCCCATCCCGCTGGTCCGGCCGGCATCGTGGATGGTTAGCGGGTGCCCAAGACGCCCATGCGTTTTCGCGCCGCGGTAGGCCCGGGTTTAGGGCACCGCGGGCGCCCGAGGACGGAACGGTGGGCGTAAATAGGCCCGCACTAGCGCTTTTTTCCGAAAATCGGCCGAAAACGGACAAAATCGCCCCATCCCGCTGGTCCGGCCGGCATCGTGGATGGTTAGCGGGTGCCCAAGACGCCCATGCGTTTCCGCGCCGCGGTAGGCCCGGGTTTAGGCACCGCTGGCGCCCGAGGACGGAACGGTGGGGCGAAATAGGCCCTCGTACTAGCGCTTTTCCGAAAATCGGCCGAAAACGACAAAATCGCCCCATCCGCTGGTCCCGCCGGCATCGTGGATGGTTAGCGGGTGCCCAAGACGCCTCCATGCGTTTCGCGCCGCGGTAGGCCCGGTTTAGGGCACCGCTGGCGCCCGAGGACGGAACGGTGGGCAGAAATAGGCCCTCGCACTAGCTTTTCCGAAAATCGGCCGAAAAACGGACAAAATCGCCCCATCCGCTGGTCCGGCCGGCATCGTGGATGGTTAGCGGGTGCCCAAGACGCCCATGCGTTTTCGCGCCGCGGTAGGCGGGTTTAGGCACCGCGGGCGCCCGAGGACGGAACGGTGGGCAGAAATAGGCCCTCGCACTAGCGCTTTTCCGAAAATCGGCCGAAAACGACAAAATCGCCCCATCCGCTGGTCCGGCCGGCATCGTGGATGGTTAGCGGGTGCCCAAGACGCCCATGCGTTCCGCGCCGCGGTAGGCCCGGTTTAGGGCACCGCGGGCGCCCGAGGACGGAACGGTGGGCGTAAATAGGCCCCGTACTAGCGCTTTCCGAAAATCGGCCGAAAACGACAAAATCGCCCCATCCGCTGGTCCGCCGGCATCGTGGATGGTTAGCGGGTGCCCAAGACGCCCATGCGTTTCCGCGCCGCGGTAGGCCCGGGTTTAGGCACCGGGCGCCCGAGGACGGAACGGTGGGCGTAAATAGGCCCTCGTACTAGCGCTTTTTCCGAAAATCGGCCGAAAACGACAAAATCGCCCCATCCGCTGGTCCGGCCGGCATCGTGGATGGTTAGCGGGTGCCCAAGACGCTTCCATGCTTTCGCCGCCGCGGTAGGCCCGGTTTAGGCACCGCTGGCGCCCGAGGACGGAACGGTGGGCGTAAATAGGCCCCGCATTACTAGCTTTTCCGAAAATCGGCCGAAAACGACAAAATCGCCCCATCCGCTGGTCCGCCGGCATCGCGGATGGTTAGCGGGTGCCCAAGACGCCCATGCGTTTTCGCCGCCGCGGTAGGCCCGGGTTTAGGCACCGCTGGCGCCCGAGGACGGAACGGTGGGCGAAATAGGCCCCGTACTAGCGCTTTCCCGAAAATCGGCCGAAAACGACAAAATCGCCCATCCGCTGGTCCGGCCGGCATCGTGGATGGTTAGCGGGTGCCCAAGACGCCCATGCGTTTTCGCGCCGCGGTAGGCCCGGTTTAGGGCACCGCGGGCGCCCGAGGACGGAACGGTGGGCAGAAATAGGCCCCTCGTACTAGCGCTTTCCGAAAATCGGCCGAAAACGGACAAAATCGCCCCATCCGCGGTGGTCCGGCCGGCATCGTGGATGGTTAGCGGGTGCCCAAGACGCCCATGCGTTTCGCGCCGCGGTAGGCCCGGGTTTAGGGCACCGCGGGCGCCCGAGGACGGAACGGTGGGCAGAAATAGGCCCCCTGCATTAGCGCTTTCCGAAAATCGGCCGAAAACGACAAAATCGCCCCATCCCGCTGGTCCGGCCGGCATCGTGGATGGTTAGCGGGTGCCCAAGACGCTTCCATGCGTTTCCGCGCCGCGGTAGGCCCCGGTTTAGGGCACCGCGGGCGCCCGAGGACGGAACGGTGGGCGTAAATAGGCCCTGCATTAGCGCTTTCCGAAAATCGGCCGAAAACGGACAAAATCGCCCCATCCCGCTGGTCCCGCCGGCATCGTGGATGGTTAGCGGGTGCCCAAGACGCTCCATGCGTTTCGCGCGCCGCGGTAGGCCCGGGTTTAGGCACCGCGGGCGCCCGAGGACGGAACGGTGGGCAGAAATAGGCCTCATTAGCGCTTTCCCGAAAATCGGCCGAAAAACGACAAAATCGCCCCATCCGCTGGTCCGGCCGGCATCGTGGATGGTTAGCGGGTGCCCAAGACGCTTCCATGCGTTTCCGCCGCCGCGGTAGGCCCGGTTTAGGCACCGCTGGCGCCCGAGGACGGAACGGTGGGCGAAATAGGCCCCTGCACTAGCGCTTTCCGAAAATCGGCCGAAAAACGGACAAAATCGCCCCATCCGCTGGTCCGGCCGGCATCGTGGATGGTTAGCGGGTGCCCAAGACGCCCATGCGTTTTCGCGCCGCGGTAGGCCCGGTTTAGGGCACCGCGGGCGCCCGAGGACGGAACGGTGGGCAAATAGGCCCCGTACTAGCGCTTTCCCGAAAATCGGCCGAAAAACGGACAAAATCGCCCCATCCCGCTGGTCCGCCGGCATCGTGGATGGTTAGCGGGTGCCCAAGACGCCCATGCGCTTTCCGCCGCCGCGGTAGGCCCGGGTTTAGGCACCGCGGGCGCCCGAGGACGGAACGGTGGGCAGAAATAGGCCCTCGTACTAGCGTTTTTCCGAAAATCGGCCGAAAACGGACAAAATCGCCCATCCCGCGGGTCCGGCCGGCATCGTGGATGGTTAGCGGGTGCCCAAGACGCCCATGCGTTCCGCGCCGCGGTAGGCCCGGTTTAGGGCACCGCTGGCGCCCGAGGACGGAACGGTGGGGGCGAAATAGGCCCTCGTACTAGCGCTTTCCGAAAATCGGCCGAAAACGACAAAATCGCCCCATCCGCGGTGGTCCGCCGGCATCGTGGATGGTTAGCGGGTGCCCAAGACGCTTCCATGCGTTTTCCGCGCCGCGGTAGGCCCGGGTTTAGGGCACCGCTGGGCGCCCGAGGACGGAACGGTGGGGCAGAAATAGGCCTCGTACTAGCGCTTTCCGGAAAATCGGCCGAAAACGACAAAATCGCCCCATCCGCGCTGGTCCGCCGGCATCGTGGATGGTTAGCGGGTGCCCAAGACGCCCATGCGTTTTCGCGCCGCGGTAGGCCCGGGTTTAGGCACCGCGGGCGCCCGAGGACGGAACGGTGGGCAGAAATAGGCCCCGTACTAGCGCTTTCGAAAATCGGCCGAAAACGGACAAAATCGCCCCATCCGCGCTGGTCCGCCGGCATCGTGGATGGTTAGCGGGTGCCCAAGACGCCCATGCTTCCGCGCCGCGGTAGGCCCGGTTTAGGCACCGCGGGCGCCCGAGGACGGAACGGTGGGCGTAAATAGGCCCCGCACTAGCGCTTTCCGAAAATCGGCCGAAAACGGACAAAATCGCCCCATCCGCGCTGGTCCGCCGGCATCGTGGATGGTTAGCGGGTGCCCAAGACGCCCATGCGTTTCGCGCCGGCATCGCGGATGGTTAGCGGGTGCCCAAGACGCTTCCATGCG